>CM053783.1:183138028-183405528 GCA_028749045.1 Cupressus sempervirens
AATCTAGACACTCAAAAAATAGAACTTTGTGTCAATTCTTATGCTTCTTCAATCTTCATCATCAAATCTTCCTTGCATTTTCCTAGTCATTGATTTTGAAACAAACTTTGGCATGCACCTTTGAACTTCTTGAACATTCTTAAATTCCATTAAAATTTAGCCTTTGATTCCATAGTTTCAAACTTGTTCTTCTTCTTGTTAGTTAATGAACATAACATTTCACTTGGGCAATAAAGTACTTGGCTAAAACTAAACTTACTCAGGCAATACCATACTTCCAACTTTACTTTTCCAACTACTTGGTCAACATTATAGTCACTTGAAAAATACTATCTTCTTTATTTAACCTTTTCACTTGATTTATCTTGTGTAGCTCAATGCATTATAATATTACACGTTTATAAAAAAATCAAACCAAGCTATACATTATCACTATCCAACTCATTCAAGTTTCTATTGAATACCATACTTATCAACTCTATCTTTATCATACTTTCTTCAAATATATATATCAACAACAATACAACTTTTCAGCTCTTTGACTTCATCAATAGGTTATTTGTAACTTAGTTTGTATCAACAAAAGAAACAATATTCATCGAAATTTCTCCCCTTTAGGATATGATCTCTTTCTATTCAGCTCCAATTTGATTCTTTCAAAATTTCTCCCCTTTTCATAGCATTCTCTAATTCTCACTTCTCTCATCTCTCCCTTTGACTCAACTCTTCCTTATTTATATTCTCCTTTACTGATTCTCTCCCCTAGTGTACTACTGATATTCTCCCCCTTTGAAAAAAATGCCAAAGGTCATTTTAAATTTCAATACAAAACTCATAAAACCTTGTAGTTATTTATGTACCTTGCATGTACAATATATAATAATTTCATCATATTCTTCTTCACAAAGTATGAACTATGTACATCAACTCTATAAAGATATTTTTTTTCATCCATGAATTGATACAATATGCATCTTCACCTAGTGAATTTTGGATAGGGGAAGGATCCCTAGTTTACCTCTTAGATACTCAAAATCATCCTTAGGAAATAGCTTAGAAAATATGTCCATAATTTTCTCTTTAGATTTCACTTATTCAAGCGTCACTTGTTTCTCTTGTACTTTCTCCCTCAAGTAATGATCTTTTATTGTTATGTGTTTTGTTTGTGCATGCACAAAAATATTATTTGATATGTTTATTGCACTACTATTATCAAAAGAAGTACTAACAGACATAGTATATGTTCTTGCATACCTTCCAACAATTGCTTACTCTATACAATATTTGAACAATTGATTGCAATAACAACATATCTATCTTGAATAGTAGATTGTGAAATACAACTATGTTTCTTGCTTAGCCATGTTATTAACCTTTCTCCTAAAAAAAGCTCCACCACTTGTACTTTTTCTATCATCCACATTACTAGCCCAATCAACATCTGTATAGATTTTAAGATTAGAGTCATCATATTGTTTGTACCCTAGGCCATAATCTTAAGTTCCATCTAGATATTTGAATATCCTCTTTAAATAAATCATGTGTGTCTCCTTTGGATTAGAGGAAAATCTTACAAATATACCAACAACATGTACAATATTTGTTCTACTATGTACAATGTGCCATAACTTACCAATCATAGATTTGTATTGTGTTTCATTTACCTCTCTAGTACCATCTTCTTTTAACAATTTTACTGTAGTCATCATAGGTGTATTGACTGCCTTCTAATTATCCATCACAAATTTCTTCAACATTTCTTGTTGATGCTTAGATTGAGTCACATATATATCTTCCCTTGTTTTAGAACTTGTAAACTGATTAAATTTTTGATCTCATCAAACATTGAAATCTCAAATTCTATACTCGTTTGATCAGAAAATGTCTTACATAAAATGTTGTTTCCTCCAAATATAATGTCATCAATCAATATTTTAGAAATCAACACCATATCATCATATTCACATTTCAAATACAAATTATTGTTCTCACTTGTTTTAGAAAATAAAATTTTAATCAAATAGGAATGTAACCTTTCATACCATAACCTTAGAGCTTGATTCAATCTACACAATGACTTATTTGGTTTGTAAGCCTCGTTCCTCTAATTAGATTTGATGGATCCTTCAGGTTGTTCAATATAGATTTCCCTTCAAGTATTCCATTCACATTTGTAGATTTGACTTCCATTTGATAAAATTTGAACTTATAGGTAGCATAGGCTAACAACGTTCTTACACTTTTCAATATTTCCATAGGTGCAAAATTTTCACCATAATATATTCCTTCTTCTTGTGCATAAACTTTCCAAACCACTCTTGCATTGTTTCCTACCACTTATACATTTTTATTTAGCTTGTTTCCAAAAATCCATTTGGTTCCAATCACATTCTTTTCTCTAAGTCTTGATACTAATTTCCATGTATGTTTCTTCTCTATCTAATCAATCTCTTCATTCATACAATTTAACCGATCCTCATTTTCCAATTTAGCCTTAACTGTTCTTGCTTCAAAATCAGCAATCAAATAGGTATTGTCTCTCAAGTTATTTCTTGTTTGTACTCTAGTGCTTTTGTCAACAATAATTTATTTAGGGGAATGATTCTTTCTCATATATTTTGCCAATATAGGTTTAGTTCTATGAAATTCAACAGTTTCTCCACTTGGTAGGGGTTCATCTTCATGCTTGGGTAGTATTTTTGGTGCTTGAGTAGAGCATTAATTCACTCGAATGATATTGGATGGTATTCGGTGGCTCTCTTTTGTAACACAAGTAGTATGTTTGGTGCCTATTCATACATGTATACAAACTTTTTGTAATCTTCAAGTTCCTTCTTTCTTGCCACATTATTCTTATCTTGTAAGGTCCCTCCTCGTATGTACTTATTAAATATGAATTTCTTAGTTAAAACCATTCTAGGAGATTGAAACAGATATGAAGTAATGTTTTATGTTGTGAATGTCCTAATGAAAATTGAGAACAATTGATACATCCATATTTTAATACTTAATGATTTGAGAATTACTACATTATCTTGACTATTTAAACATTAAAAATTGCACTAACAATAACACAAAGTGTTTTCACCTGATGATGAGGATGTTAATTTTGGTACCATGATAATTAGGTTATATGCAATTCAGATGGTTCATTATGCCCTATTGGTGATGTTATGATGTTTAGGTATATGCATGCCTAACAATGATTATTCTAATATTTTAATCTGAATTAATGAATAAAGTTATGTTATATTGATTATGTAATTACTGATGACTAAAGGTGTGTGCCGAAGTTAGAAAGGGTTATTTAAATGAAAGATTTATGTTTTGATTTATGCGACTATCGAAATAAGTTTTAAATATATGCATGTGATTTTCTCAAGCTACTGATGTGTGAAATGAGTGTGCAGGATTTATTAGGCAGGAAATCTAACGGAGAAACAAAACTAAACCCTATATACAGTTTGTGAAAACTAGGGTTAAATCTAATGAAAGATGCAGACCCCATTGTTCATATTTTATTTGTATTGTGAATTGAATGTGTGTATCATTCTATAATCAGTAAGTGTTAAAGTCTTGTAACAATGATTTTATAGTGTTGCTTGATAATTGTGATTTATATATGCAGTCCAGCATGTTAGTTAGGGTTAACTGAGTAACCTAAAGATCTAAGTTGGATTAGGTTAGTGACCTTTTTTCTAATCAGTTAGCAATTGAGATTAATTACCCTAATTAGGATTAGTGATTAATTTACATTTTTTAAGGTAGTTAGAAAGTCCAAAATTTCCAAGATTTTTGATAGGTCTGTAATTAGTCCTAGAGGCCAAAAATCATGAAAACTAAGTACCTAAGGGGTATGGGTATGGGTTGGGGGCATTTTCCACCCCCCTAGCCCCTTTTGTTGACTTTTATGGTCACCCAAAAACCCCATTTTTTCTTTATTGCGAAAATTGAATGTTTTCACCATGTGTTGGATAAGTTTGACTCCACCTTGAGGTTAGCCTTATGACAATTTGAGTTAGAAGACTCTAGAACATTTAGGCAAGTGGGGGAGTTATTGCATTTTGGAGTTGGTTGAGTTAGTATCTTATTTAGAGGCAAATTTGAGAGAGAATGAGTGGTCACCCAACCTCTAGTTTTAGAGAGCAATTTAGGATTGAAAGAGAAGGAGAAGGAAGGAAAAGCTCATCTTAAATTTGTTCAATTGCCATAACCTTATTGTGAAGGTAGGAATCCCTCAGCTCATGTTGTTCATATTTTGTTTCATGCTTAAGTTATTTTATTTGCATATGTATGTTCATGTGTGTTGAATATGTTTGGGAGGGATTGAAGTGGGTTTTTCCTTAAATGTGTTTTCTTGGTATTTTACTTTTGGTTTTCGAAGGGATTGTATAGATCATATTGGCATTACTCACCCTCGGATAGGGTAGAAGTGGCCATATACGGGAGGAGGTCTTTAGTTGGACTCCAACAGTGCAGATTCTCTCCTCATGATGAGGATAGGGAGAGAGTAGGGTGTTATGGGCCCCTACTCGTCAACACAAACCATGTTTTGAGTTTTGAAAATTATGAAATGGAAGAACAGAAGTTCTTGTAATTATAGCCCTAAAAGGGAACCTATTATGGTGTTGTGGCCAATGTATCCTATTGGAAAAATCTACCTTCTCCCTAGTCTGGTTCAATGATGAACCTGTTGTGCAAACTAGGATGGGAGTGAATGTTTGATTTTGTATTCATGTTATGATTGATTGTCTCCCAGTCAGTTTTCATTCTCTCCATGATCACCCTAATGTGTTGTAGACTTCATAATGGTTTCCCTATTGTGGAGCCAAGAAGAAATTTAGAATTGTTATTCAAATTTAATTATGTTGGGAGATTTCTCCTTGGGATATTAATCCTATGTAAAAATGTTATATTTAAACTCTTTGTTGAAATGGCTATGAAGTTGGGTTTTCTTCTTGGTTCTTTCCCAGTAGAGCCTTTGAATCAGGTGGTTCAATAAAATAAATGAGAAATGACTGAACCACATTTGTTAATAAAAATTGAGTAATATTCCTGCTTATGATATTTCTGATATTTTAGTTTTTGCATATGTTACTTGAAATTAGATCAAATGATGATATACAATCATGCAATTATAAGTTCAAAATATGTTAAGGAAAGTTTAATGTTGTGGTTGGGACTTCAAGTTACTTTTGTGATTTTTAGGAGATAAGATAATCTTACATTATTGTTTAACAAATTATTAAACTCAATGATTATTATCAACACTAGAGAAAAATAAATAAATAATATTACCCTTGACTAAAAAGATATGTTTTGCACAATTACAACACCTAGAAGAAAAGAATTATTATCTCCCTTAAACTTGAAATATAAATTTGGAAAATCTATACTTAGAAAAAAATATGAACTTAGACAAAAAAAAAATCTCCTACAACAAATATGCTCTCTGGAGTTTGTATGGGGAAAAATAAATCATCCCCCTTTTTGGAGCGAAGAATCTCAAAGATTCCCTAATTATCCTTTTTTTGGACTTATTAAATATTAAATATATAAATTAAAAAAAAAAAAATAGCAACAAAAACTATTATAAAAACAAATATCCTAAGTTACCAACTTTGCTTTATGAAATATGTAAGAATTTGGCTTAGGCCAGAATTCACCCAAGAACTAAAAAACTCAACACAAACACATAGTAGACCAAAATAGACAGAGTATGATCAAAATGATGATATTCATTCAATAACTAATTTGAGAGTACACTAGGAGTGCCTGAATATAAAGGCCTCAGGAGAGCTTCTAGAATGCATAGAAGTTAGCATCATGATATGTCATACAAATAGGCACATGTCCACCAGATATGGGTTATCCTCCATTGAGCACAGGATTAAGTGCGATGATGTGAGGATAAGCCTACAATGGTGTAGCACACAAATCAGTGGTGTAGACAAAATGTGCTAAATGAGGAGTGTTGATAACTATGTTGTCATCATGACAACTTAGTGAATGATGTATACTCCTGTGTTGTAGACACCATGTGCATAATTAGAGTTGCGTAACTCAATGAGAGTACACAAACTCCTAAGTGTCTCACCTAAAATAATAATAAAATAATACAAAATAATTAAATAATACATTAACCTAAGTAAAACTTAAGTAAGTGTAATAAGTAAATACTTATTTACACCAACACCCCCCCTTAAGTGCAACTTAGGGGAATGCCCTTAAGCTTATGAAATCTAGGATGCAATGCAATATGGGTCCCAAATACTAGGCCATATTAGGTACCCATGTACATAATGATATGCAATCTCCCATAAAGTGGAGAAAGAGGGAAAACCTCATGGGAAAAACCCTCCCCTTAAAAGAGAGATAAATAAGGATGCATCGATGGATGGAGTAATCAAGACCCCCCCATTATGACATACATCCAATATATACATAAGAGAATGATGAGAAGAGGAAGAGAGAGAGGATGGGCTCCCCCCCCCCAAAGAAGAATGTCGAATAGTGACTGCTTCGATGAAGAAGCTGATCCAAGACTGTAGAATAGTGTTCCTCCCCTTAGGAAGAAACAATACCAAGGGTACAAATGAGACGCTTCCGCTGTGTGCGGAAAGAATGCCATGGATAAGTGATGTCTTTGAAACCTGCTCAACTGGTTGAAGAACTTGTCCCAAAGAACTATCTATCTCTACAACTGATGAAGAACCCTGCTACAACTACTGATCATAAGTATCCATAATCACTTCAACCTATGAGGATCGATCATGTAGAGAATGAACAAGAGAGTCGGATGGAACCCTCATGAAAAGTAAAGAAGGAAATTCTACATCAAGAAGAAGAGGTAGATTATCAATACTATCCCTCAAATCTGTCATTGAACCTATATCTAGAAGACTAGATGTACCTTGTTGTTCTGGACCTATCACTGTGGCAATGTATGCATGCATACTAAACTAATGAAGTTACCTCTCACTATAACTGTCGATAGAACCCCACATGTCTAAATTTTTTGAAGCACTATCGCTAGAATCACTATCAATTTCCACACTGTAAGATGTGCGAAGAGGAGTAGAGGACAAGCTAAGAGAACTTTCCTCAAAATGTACATCATTCTCCACAAATATCTAATGTGTCTTAGGATCTAGAAGTCTATATGCCTTCACACCGTCTTCATAACCAATGAAGGTACAAGGCTGAGATGTCTGTGCCTTGCATCCCCTGGAAGATGCCTTTGCCCATGTAGGACAAATGAAGACTCTAAAGTGTGTCACAATAGGTTTTCTACTGTACAATGCCTCAAAAGGAGTTTTGGCATCTAAGGCTGGATGAGGAGAATGATTAAGAATGTGAGTGGCACTAGATAGTGCGTCAACTTCTAATAATGGATCTAGAGACTTGGCATGAATCATGAAACTTGCCATAGACTTAAGAGTGCGGATCCTCAAAGCTGCAACATCTGTCTTATGTAGATTGAATGTTGAAGGATTCTAAAGATCAATGCCCTCATGTCTGCAAAAGTCTTTAAGTCTTCTGTTTACATCCATGCTACCATTTTCCATTCGGAGTATTTTGATGGCTTTCCTGGAATTCCATTCTACATGAGTCTTGAAGGCTAGTAATATGTCTAACACTTCATTCTTACTATGCAGAAAGTAGACCCAAGTGAACCTTGAAAAGTCATCAACTAAGGTGAGTATGAAGCGACCTTGGTTGAATGCAAAAGGATTTGCTAATACCATGTGAACCATCTGTCGAACACTTGTTGCTCTAGAAGACTTCCCTCTTTGTAACTTCCCTTATAGATGCATATCCACTGAATCTATTGAACATTGACCCTTAGAAAAGTTGATTTGACGTAAACCTTTCACCATGTGGTATGTGCAAGTTGTTGAAGGTAGCAGTAGTCAAGATGACCATACCACTCATGCCATAATTGCATGTTTGAATGTGATTGCGATAACAAGGCCTTTGAAGAAGACTTGGGTACAAAATGAGAGAAAGAGTACAACCTATTGTGATCATTCACTTTCCCCACTGCAACCAAGGAATCATCTTTAAGACTGCGCACTTTTATTGAGTCTAGAAGGAACTCAACTCTATGTCCATCTCCACAGTGAGTGATTTGGTAGATTGAAAGGAGATTTGAACTTAGGTTTGGAACATAGAGAACCTCTTGAAACTCTCCATTTTCCATCTCTATGTTTCCTTTTCCTTCAACTTCCATTATGCTATCATTCCCCATGAAGATGTGCGGTACCTTTGAGTGATTCAATGAAGAAAAATCCTCCTTTGAAGAACCCATGTGATATGAGGCACTTGAGTCAAATATCCATTCCTTTGAAGAGTTTGAATTATCCATGAGTGCTTGCCTTTTGCCCTTGGAATCTGAAGATGATCCCTTATCCTTATAAGCATTAGGCAATGGAACATTATGTTTCTTCATGATGTTGGTTAATTCATCAATCTTTTTAAGATAACACTCATGCTCTTTATGACCCGTTTTCTTGCAATAAGCACACTTCTTCTTCTCCTTATTGTTGTCTCCTTTCATGTTGGAATTTGAGGACTTTCCTTGTTGATAGGATTGTGGTGTTTTCTTTTCTGCATCCTCTAATTTGCTCTTCCATTTCTTCTTACCCTTTCCTTTACTTGAAGATTTTCCAGCTGAATGTTGAGAACCCTCATTGGCCACCAATGCTTTGGACTGAGGTGTTTTGAGAATCCCCATTGATCTCAACTTCTTTTCTTCATCATCCAACAGTTTAGCGTATTCATCAAAAGTGACTTTCTTGTAGGAAAACCTTAAGGTAGTCTTTGAGGTGTTAAAAGAAGATACAAATGCAGAATATTCCAATGGTAGCTTGTTATGAATGAGATAGATCAGTCTGTCATCTTTGATAGAACTCCCACAATTAGTAAGCTTCATCCTTAATTCATTCACCTTGATGATGAAGTCTGTATTGAGTCATATGACTTAGGATCTAAGGAAACAAGCTCATCTTCAATTTTGAACACATCCTCTTCAGACACTTTACCATAAAGGCTTTCGAGGGTATCCCAAGCTTCCTTAGATGTAGTACACTTCTTGATTTGATACATGATCTTATCATCTACCCCCAAACAAATATCACCTAGGGCTTTCCTATCCATGGCTACCCAATCTGAAATTTCACTTGTTGATACATTATCACCTCCTAGTTTAGGAAGAGTACCATCTACATATTGTGAAACTCCATTATGCATTAAGTGATACAACATTTTGATTGACCACGAAGCATAGTTATGAGGAGTTAATTTAGGAAACTTAAAGTTGCCCATAATGCAGAAAATGAAAGAAAATTGCAGAAAAGAGAGAACACAACACCAAGAATACCCCCCCTTTTCACTAAATCAAGAAACTCCCCCCCCCAAAATAGATGCTTTGGGCACTTTAACAGTAGTGTGATTACAATGTGACACTTGCCAATTTTGACCTTCATGGACTTCTGATTTTCCTTATTACAACTTTTTAATGGAGTACAAATCTAAAACTTTACAATGTGCTACAATTTTGAAGCATTACAAAGAAAAGAAAGGCTCTATTGCCGAAAGCAAAAATCTTGTCCACACAACACTATAATTTGATACTAGATCTAGAAAGTAGACAAAAAAATACGCACTTTCAAAAAAAATTGAACCTATTTTTGATTCCAGATGTGCCTGTATGGAGCATTTGAAGTTGCAAAATGCAAGATTATGTAGGTATAGTCTCCAAAAAATGCAATTTTTGAAAAATCCTTGCACCAAAACAAGAAAATAGCTGCACCACTGAAAATTTAGAAAATTTTACCCAATTTTAAAAAAAATTGCACCTAAATTGGAGTTCGGATGTCCGAGTTATAGCCAACCAAAGTCAGACTACAAAAACCAAAATGAATCTGGAGAGGGGTTGCATCAGTGAATCATGGGGTTAAATTTGATGGTCATATAGCCATCACAAAAATTATAATCTGCCATGTTTTGATGTTCAGATGAGCGTCAAATTTTATCTCATGTACAAGATGACATCAGCAAAATTTTTTGCCCTTAGCTGACATGGCAACACCGTACTGTATGGATTGTATGAATTGCATAGAAAAATCCAATGTATCTTAGCTCATTTTTTGGTAGGGATTGCTGATGTGGGCTGAGTCAAATGGTGACTCAGTGATGAGTTTAGTTGTCCATGCAGGATGATGTGGTGTCCTACGTGGCACTAAGGAGCCTACAGGATATCACTGCATGTCTTGGCCTAATAGGTCCGTGTGGAATATGCAAAAGATGCCACATGTCCCCTATCATTGGTGGGCTTTAGGAAATGGTAGTGTGCTGCGTGTGCTATGCGCAGTCAATCTACGGATGTCGCATGTCTGTAACTGCATCAGGAGTGTTTTTCGTTTGCCACAGACTATATCGGAGATATTGGGATTAGTCCCACATGCAATGGGAATGTGGTATGAGAAATGTTAAAAAAGGAGAACACCTACAGTATAGAAAGAAATAAGGATGCCCACCTATGGAGAATGTTTGTGCTGACCGTCCGTTAGATTGTTCTTGTCGAATCTTGTAAGCTAACAACCGATGGATTTGTGGATTCGGTCGTAGGTTGTGTACAGTGTTGAAAAAATATTTGGTTGTATGACTAGTTGAATTGTGTCCATAGATATATTAAATAAACCCTATGAATTAATATAAAATCCACCACAAAATACAGAGCCGAGCTGGGATGTCACTGCCCAGTTCGGCAAAAAAAATTTCTCTGTTATACCAATTGAAAAAAAATTAAAAAATATGCCAATTTAGAAATAAATTGCAGAGTAGATATGAAAAAATAAATAATTAGATCAAATAAAATGATCATACCCAAACTGCAAATTGGGCCTCTGGGTTCTGATTTGCAAAAATTTGTTTTGCCTCACGATCAACTTTCACCCAGTATAGGCAAATTTATAATTGATCTTCACCGAATCGATGCTCTGGATGCAACGGTGAGGTTAGATCTGGCTCTAGATGCTCCCAGTTTTTGTGGATCTTCTGGATGCATGTCAAGGTTTTGAAACATGAACGGTCTTGAACAGCTACGTGATAAGAATCTCCCTTAGCTCTAATACCATGTAAGAATTTGGCTTAGGCCAGAATTCACCCAAGAACTAAAGAACTCAACACAAACACATAGTAGACCAAAATAGACCGAGTATGATCAAAATGATGATATTCATTCAATAACTGGTTTGAGAGTACACTAGGAGTGCCTAAATATAGAGGCCTCAGGAGAGCTTCTAGAATGCATAGAAGTTAGCATCATGATATGTCATAAAACCAGGCACATGTCCACCAGATATGGGTTATCCTCCATTGAGCACGGGATTAAGTGTGATGATGTGAGGATAAGCCTACATGGTGTAGCATGCAAATTAGTGGTGTAGACAACATGTGCTAAATGAGGAGTGCTGATAACTGTGTTGTCATCATGACAACTCAGTGAATGATGCATACTCCTATTTTGTAGACACCATGTGCATAATTAGAGTTGCATAACTCAATGAGAGTACACAAACTCCTAAGTGTCTCACCTAAAATAATAATAAAATAATGCAAAATAATAAAATAATGCATTAACCTAAGTAAAAATTAAGTAAGTGTAATAAGTAAATGCTTATTTACACCAACTACACATTGCAAGTACCTAGGCACTAGTCTGAAAACATGGGGAAGAATGGAATTTTAAAAATAAAAATAAAGTCAATGTATTCAATGTAAAATTAAAACTTTGGGCCACCTCATCTAACATGACATCCCTCTCATCCTTGACATCTCCTTGGTAGGCATCCAAGGCAAGTGGAAGTGAAGGTTTCAAAGCAAAACATTGATGATTTTGCTTTACAAATCACAAAACAAAATATCTATTTAAAACTTCAAACTTGCTTTCTCCCATGCGTACTTGTCTGACAAATGGGAATGGAGGATGATTTAATGCAGTGCAGGTTTTTTTATTTTTTTATTTTTAAAGTTGTTTCACTTACTTTTTGCAACCCTTGGTTTACCTGGCCTTTCATGGGAAGTGTGGAGTAGTTAGTGGGGTAGGTAGTTAGGGGTGTTAATGTATATTTTTATTTTTATTATTTAGTTTTATTTAAATTTTAGTTTTATCATTATTTTTAAAAATATATTTTTTTAATTTAGTTTTATTGTTTTTCAAAAAAGTGTAAATTAAAAGTTATTTTCATTTAGTTTAGTTTTAGTAGAAGTATATTTTAGTTAGTTTTATTAATTGAATAAAGGGTTTTTTTAATTTAGTTAAGTTTTATGTTAAGTAATTTAAATTTATATGTTTTTTAAATATTAGTTAATTAGTATCTTTTTTAATGTTAATAATTATAATTTTTTTTTAATTTTAAAATTTGTAGTTAGTGTTAGTGTAGGTTAATTTAGTGTTTTATATTAGTGTATTAATGTTAGATGTTTGGAATAGTGTTAGTTAAAAAGGGTATTTAGAGTTTTTTTTAGTTAGAAGGATTTAATGTTAGGTTATAATTAGATTTGTTAGTTTCCTTATTGGTTCAATCTTTTTAAAAAGGAGTAATAGTTATATTAAGTAATGTTGTTTTGTTAAGTTTTGGTTTTATTTTAATAATGTAATTAAGTGTTAGATTTAATTTATAAAGTTTAATAAAATTTAGATAGTTATTAATTGTTTAAATATATATATACTTTTAGTGAAATTCTGGTTGGCAATTATAAAGTATAAGATAATAGTTAGTGTTTTTTAAATGGAATTTTGTTTTTAATAAAATTTGTTTTATAAATGTTAGTAAGTCGAAGTTGGGACTTGATAGTTTTTAATTAAATGGTAATTGGTGTTTCATTTTTTAAAAAAAAATTATTATTAAGTATTAATTAAGAAAATAAAAGTGGAAGACTTAGTGTAGGGAAAAACGTAATATAATAAATGTTAAAATAAATTAAGCAACGAACGATTATCCCTACATGTGGATTATAAAATGAAATGAAGTATTAAGACATTTTTGAGGAACCCATATCTGTCTTACATTAATACCTATACTTTAACTTGTGAAACACACATATCAAACTTAGTGGTATTTTTAATCTTAAAAAAAAATTAAAATTAAAAATCATGTGTTTTTGCCCTTGTATTTTGGGCATGACATATATGCAAACTCATCAATCTTTACATTTGTACTTTCAATCATCTTGTTAGTAGTTTTTTAAAACATTTATAAGTTTTTCTCTTAGATGAGCAGCCAAGGAATATACCTTCATCTCCTTTAATTTACAGCATTGTGAATATAACACCTACTTCTAAAGATTTTAAAATAACTTGCATTCAATGCCATAACAATACAAGAGTTCATAGGGTGTCTTATTTGTGTTGGAATAAGTATATGGGGAACAAGATACTAAGAATAGGGTGAATCAAGATCTTAAACTTTTAGCTTCAAAACTAGTAATATAAATTCACACCTAATTCATCTCATAGATCTACCATTAAAATTGAAATTTTGTAACATAAGTGAAATACATCACAACCATAACTAGTTCAATATATAAAATAATTATCTAGTAACCCATAAACACTTCAAGATGAAGGTAAAACTGGGGTGGGGATGAAACACACAAATCTTCACTATTGCAACAATAAATTTAACCTATTAAGGTTACAATGTTTGATCATAAAATATGGTCCACCCTATGAGGGGTTTGCCCTTTTAAAATCTTAAGAAACTATTAGGTCTCAACTTGTTAAAGGATTTTAAACTCACAATGAAGTAAGGACTCTATTAGGATATTTACATAGGCCCATTAGGACCACTCAATGAAGAGATTTATCCTATCTCAATTAACAATAATTAATTCACTACCTAACCCTCGATATGCTCTATAAGATGATATTGTGTCTCCTCCTTGTTGTATCACTAATTTGATTCTCCTAATCTAATTTCTCTCTGTATTATCTGCTCTTAGACCTCACCTTCTTCATACACTTGCAATCTCTCTCTCATATGATTCTAGGGTTAGAATCCTCCTTGAATAGTCATTATGTGAAGGTTCTAGATCTTGACTTCACCATATTTTGTCATCTACATCCCCTTTTCTACTTGGTTGAATCACTTTCCTAGAGATCATTACCTTCTACAATGACACATAATCAACATCTTAGCTAGCTTCAAATATTAAATATCATAGAAAAGTCATTCAAAATAGTATATATATGAGTTTGTGCCATTACAAACTCTCATATAAAAAATGAACTACTCAAAACTTGAATGCTTTGACACTCGGTCATGCATAAACCTTCCTATTATTTCTATGCTTCTATATAACTATTTTCTTGACTCTTGATAACTTATTAGTATGTTTGGTCTTCATTTTATTTCTTGACTCATACTATATTTATTAGCTAATATTTGTTCTTGGTCTCTACTGAATTCTTGGCAATCATTGTTCTGCTCAATATAAGTGTTGTATGCTTGGTCTTTACTAGAGAACTTGGTCATAGTGAGGACCTTGTAATCTTTCCTATTAAATGAATAAGTTTTTGAACACTAATTAAAAACATAGGCTTAGAGATCAACAATATCCCCCTTTGACAATAGTGGCAAAAACATTTTCATGAAATTATTTTGTTCAAAAAATGTATACTCCTTATGAGACCATAATGTGATCCTATAAAATATGATATTTAATCTTTGACTTGCATATTGACTCTCCTTATCTTATTCTTTTATATCCTCATATATCATCTTCATTCCCTTTTTTTGTCACTAATGGAACTTGGGCTTATTGTGGTTAGCCGATACTTATCAAAGAATTATTGATGACTTGCCACAATATTGGCATAGCCTCTATTCCATCTCTCTTGTACCTATTCCAGAATTTGAAATTAAATTGCAAGCTTGGAAACTAGATCAATGAATATTGTAATATATGAAAAATGTGTCTCTTTCTTCAAAATATCTCTAGTAAAAAAATTACCTTATGAATTATCTCTTTATGCAGCAATAACTAAACTTGAATCAATGCGAACTTGTGCCTTATAACTATATCTTTAGTAGTGAGCTTAGCTAACCTCTTTTGATTGAATGTTAGTTCACAATAAGAGGATGAGCTTGAACTTGTGTTCTTGACTAATGTAATAACATTATCTCTTATATCCGATGCAATAACTCTAATAAGTGTGTAGTATATATTGTAAAGAAATCTATATCACACAATTTTAAATATAAAGAATTGATGGTCTTCAAAATTGTTTCCAATTGTGTAATATATGTAGAAAGTTCAACTTGTCTTTGTGAAAGTTCTTGTGAAATTTTCTATAAAATTTTATGCTCCATTATTCTCTTAGACCATTGTGATAACTTCTTATTTGTTGCTATGTCATCTATTTGAATTCTATCAACTACATACACTAGATGATCCAAAATTATATGTTGATTTTTCACATATGTGATTCCAAATGCATCTGTAAAAATATCTTTTATACTATGAAGTACATGTCTTCTCTTCTACTCCCTTCTTAATTGTTCTTATTTTTCCTCATGACTCAAAAAGATTTACAATTCTTGCATTTTCTCTAGAATATGATTATTTGAATCATATGTAGGTAATGTAATTACCTTATTAAGGTTCACTAACTCATGTCTTCCTCATCTGCATGAGTCACATCCTGAGATCTGGAGGGTGTATCACTTGGTAGTGATAGTGGAAATTGCATCCCATTTTCACTTGATCTCACCTTTGGCTACTATACTAGTGTAGAATTCACATGTTGCATAGGTGTCACATTTTTTTGGTTTTGTAGCCTTTGCACTTGACTTCTAAATAAGAGCTTGAGTAGCCTCTTTCTCTTTATATTTTATTTCATCTTCTATCCATTGAGTGCAAGAATATTTATCAAAGCTTAAAACCTTTTACAAAATTGGAATAAGTTGGGGGTGTATATACAATTAATTCCTTACCATGTTTGTATCCTCTACCATAGATGTGAGATTAACATCATCAATCTTCTTAACTTCATGATGTAGGAGCTATTAAAAATAGTTGGTTAATTTTGTATTATCTTTGATGTTACAAAAAATCTCATACCATTTCCATTTAGTGTATGCTAAGATCACTTAGGCATTAAAGAAAGTTTCTTGTGTTTGTCGAGCATTCTAGAGTTTGCCAAGCTCAAAAGATAGTGTCTACCAAGTTTATTTAGGCAACAAAGGGAAGATTGTAGAAGTTGATTATTAACTGAGCTTACTCAGCTAATGAAGAAAAAGTTGGATGGAACTAGTGTTAAGTGATCTCATTCAGTTACAAAAAGAACTTTGTGAATACACAGTTTTAACCAAGTTCACTTGGTTAACACAGAAAAATCATTAATGAGTTAGTGTCTACTGAGCAGGGTTGGCTAACAAAATATTTTCTTGTTTTGGCATATTGAGTTCAATTGATTTATTTGTTAGTTCTAGCTAATTAAAGAGATGAATATTAAGTATTCTAAGTTATATTCAATGTAACTTGACAATTTATAAAATATAAATATAAGGTCAAGTTGAGGATTGAATGTGTGGAAGAGAATAGAATATTTGAAGATGCTTAGAGGAAGTAAATTAGAAGGATAAGTAGAATATTCTTGTTAAGCTACAAATATATATTTGATAAGAAAGTATCAAGTATGCAAGCCATAATTGAGATCTATAATCAACAATTTAGTTGCATTATGTTGGTAAACAAATTGTTCTTCTTTTAATTCTTCTCTAAATTTGCCCAATTTGTTATAAAGAACAATTGTATGCAACAGTTGGGAAACTGTTTCTAAGAATATCTAGTTTCCCTCTGAATTAAGGCACAACCCCCTTTATGGAAAATCTTCAGTGAATTATGTTTCAAATCTAATCCCTACTACAAATAAGTTCTTAATCAGAGAACAGTAGAGGAAAACCGAGTTCCACCCAGGCAAGTGAAATCTCAGGCAGGATTTAGATGCAAAATGCTATGTTGTGATCTTCACACTCTTATGAATTTCTCAACAAAGCAATTATGAAAGATGCAAATATGAAATGCAATGCAAGCTTAACTATGCAGATGAAACAACTAACAGATACTTGTTGTGTTCAAACCCTCACAATCTTATGACTTCTGACACACAACAGAATATCACAATGCTTAAGAAGAAACAGGATGGAATGCATATAAATGAAACACTTAACAGAAATATTTCCCACAACTAGTTTAAACTCTCTAATTGATTTACTAGTTTAATTAAAATGAAATAACAAAATGAAACTCTATTCACTTAATTACTTCATCTTAACATTTAAGGAAATATAACATACAGAAGAAGAAAACAGACAGTAAAGAAATGGCACAAAATTCAGTTGTCTCTGCAACAAGATTCACACCAAAAATTTGCCAACCTTTCCATTAATCATTTAACCTCATACATATAGAGATGAGAGATGACTATTACAATAGGAATACCAATCAGTTCATCTTCTCAAAAGACAAATGAAAAGATGTCAATTTGTCATTTACAAAATGTACAGAATAAAACAAAAGGAAATGAAAAGGAGACATTATTTTGACTTCTTCCCCTTTTCCATTTTCGCTCTATATGCCCTGGCAGCAACTATAATAGGAATTAGCTCATCATTGCTAGACACATGTACATTTGTGAATCTTAAGAGCCATTTTGAATGTTCTCAAGCTAATTCATTTACAGAATTCATCTGACTTGTTAATTCTTCAGCTGCCACATGTATGCATCCGCTCAATGTTTCTAAATCTATCATTCTGTTTTGACTACTAGGAGTGATGCTTGACAGGTTACTCAAATATATAGAGAAGTTGTTCTTCATCACTTCTATTCCAATTAGAGCCTTTCCTTGACCACTAGTCTGTGATTCAGAATGCAGTCCTTTCATCTACTCGAAAGCTCTATCCTGAGTCTTCTTTACCTTATCTTCTGTTTCCTTAAGCCCCTTTTCTGCTTCCTGAATCATCTCCTATTTGAATTGCATGCATTGAAGCCATTCAAACAGGGGTTCATTACCTTTATTCAGAATCTTCACTTCAACTGCTTCTTTTTCCTTCATCATGGCAGAACCAAAACAAACTGCCTAAGACACAATGTCCTTTGCAAGAACATTTTCATCCTTTCTTTTCCTTTTTCTTTCCAGTGTGTCTTCAAGCCAGGACTCTATTCCAATTACCTTAGAAGCCACTCCTAATGATTTGATGCTAAACATTTTCTTCTTCACTGGAGTCTTCACCATTGTTTCTACAGAGAAAGGATTCTTTGAATCTCTAGAAAGAAGTCTAGATGAGCTTGGAGCTTTTTCCTCCTCTTGTGTTCCTCCTTCAGCCTTGTCCAATTTAGTGGATTCACTACTACTAGAGTCTCCATCTCCAATCTGTACTACCTGAATTGGAGAACCAGGTGGCTGCAAAATGGGAGCCTTCTCAGAGAGAATAGAGCTATGATGAGAAGATGGAGGTGGTGTAGTATGAGGAGAAGGGACAGGTGTATTGTGTGGAGATGGAGATGGGGAAATGTGAGGAATGAAGATTGGAGGAGAACCACTATCTTTTTCCTTATTAGTCTCTTTTTCTTCAGCAATAGACTAGGTCCTAATAACTGGCAGAGAGCCACCTTGACATGTCAGAGATATGGGAATGTTCTTCTTAGGTGGTTGATCTCCTCCTCCTGCAGGCATAGCTGGTCCTTGAGTGGCTGATATTGATACATTGGGTGTGGCACTATGAGAAGAAGTGGGAGTAGCAGCAGCTGGAGACTGTTGAGAAGCTTTGCCCTTACTTCGGCCCTTCTTGGCTGTCCACTCTACCCATTTTCCTATTCTTTTGATGATCCTAGCCACCATAACATCAAGATCTTCATCTATATTAGTGTAGGGCTCTGAACTGATTGGGGTATTTCTCAACTTTGTTAAATATGTATTACTATACATATTCTAGCCATCATCCTCTAGCCCTTCTACATCCAAATTTATACCATAAGTCTTTACTTGATCCACCGTGAATCTAGCAAAGGCACGATCTCTACTCTCCAGCTCATTTTTACAATCTACCCAGTAGTCCTCTATGGTGGTGATATGTTTGATCGTGCTTCCAATCTAAAGCACATCTCGAGCATACCCATTTGGGTCAAACATGGGTCTCAAAACTTCGTACTCTTGTAATTTGAACCTTCCTTCAAATGCTTTCACCATGTTCTTAGCATCTAACTTGGATTCGTAGCTGTAAGCTCCAACCTTTATAGGGAATTCATATCCCTTCTTTCACAGTCCAGCACTCAATGCGTTCACCTAGAGAGCCTGTCTCATGATTTGAATCAACACGATCATGTCATCTGGGTATTTGGGCATCTTCAAGGGAAACCCATCAAATGCTGCAAGACACAAATAGGAGATGGATGAGAATTGTATAAAGAAGCAACCAAACTGACTAATTACCACCATTGCTTCATGGCTAAATCTCCGCTCTAGACACCCTTGGAGTTCCTTGCAAATTCTCATTGTGAACGCATCATTAGCTCTGATAAAATCTGCATAACTATTTTGTAGCTGCAAGCACGGATAAAATTTATAACTTTTAACATTTTATGGCGCATCCTCAATTCTAGGAAGGCCTGGCCATAACTATAAGGAAGCCATCATATATATCAGGAAGGAAGACATATAAAATGAATTATAAAACTTGGTTGCACTAAGAGCCCTAGATAATTGCTCACTGACCTCAAATGGCCAGTCAATATACTGCGAATCCAAGCAAATAATTTGCACCAAGAAAAAGTATTGCTCTACAAAATTAAAGGCATCTACCTCACCTTTAAGTCGATGCAAAAGAACTAGAATATCCACAATCTCTGGCTTGAGATCAGTGCCAAACAATGTTTTAGGGACCTTACTCTTGGCTCCCCTTGGTTTCTGGAACCAAGACTTCATGATTTCCTTCCTTCATACCATCTTTTCAGAGAGAACTCTAACATAGCTCCTCCAACTATTAATGTGGAGAACTCCTCACGTTTTGGGATTCACAAACAATTCACCACTTCTTGCCTATCAACTGAAATCAATACACTTTGATTAGGCAACAGAATCTTCTTAGTGTCTAGATTGTAATGATTGATACATTCTACAATCAACTCCTGAGCTTGAACTGCCATAGGAAATCTAGCTGCCTCCACCAGTCCACTCCTGCAGAGCTTCTCAGTAATAGGATGAATTGGTTCAGTCCTTATCCTTCTTTGAAAATCTAGAATATCATAGAAGCAAAGTGAAGTATCTGTGATGTTCTTCCATGTTGATCAGACTCCACCCAAACCATCAAATCCAGAGAATCGAGCCATTTAATCAAACAGATGTAGACTATGAAACTTGAAAATGTAAATGATTACGAGAAATAGCTTTGCAAGTACTGTATTAGCAATGTTCAATTCAATAGCATAACGATTCAAAGTAAGAAAATGGTAATTTGAAAATCGGTTATACTGTTCTTTATATAGAAACGTCAATATACCTGTTAGGTTTTCAAGATCGGTGCCATACAAGCGTAATAAATGATCAATCCATTAGACTGATGATTATAACGAATTCTTCCATGTCTTTTCACTTTTCCGTTGGCTTAATGGTAACTTTCTTTATTACTGACTTACTTTCCCGTTTTAACCCTATTTCGGAAAAACCAAAATAGAGTACTCCCTAGGGCGAAATCTTCTTAGCTAAATTACCCTCGAAACAATCTTATAATTCTAGCTAATTTGCTTCCATTTCTTCTCGAAATGTACGTTGTGATCATGCTCACAGTTATGATTTTCAGTCAGATGCAGAAAATAGATTTCAAGGATAGAAAACCCATGGAGGAGAAATTAGTTTCCATTTCTCTGCTTTACCTTCACTTTAAGTTTTTGGAAAAACCAAAACGGAGTACTCTGTTGGTGGAAATCCGCTCAGCTCGATTCTGCATTTAGACTCCTTTTCAGATGTGACTATTCACTTTCCTTGTATCCTTTAGGCTTCTTGTGATTAATTTGTTACATAACCAAGCTTGCAAGATTAATTTTCTAGACAATGCGGAAAATCGCCTCTGAAGGTAGAAACTCCGCAAAGGAGAAGGCAATTTCCAATTTTCTGCGAAGCCTCTATTTTGTCTTTTCTATTTTAACTATTTCTCTTTAAGCCTTCGAAAAATAGAAAAAGTACTTCACCAATGGAAGTGGGGCCCACTGACTTCCTTTACCTTCTTTAGTTATGCCTATTCAAAAAATTGACTTCTTCGTGCGAAAGCTTGTAAAAGGAGAAGCTATTTTTCAATTTTCCACAAATCTTCCTTTTACTCATCTCAATAGGTTTTAAATCATTCTTGTCATTGAAACATCTTGAAATTTAGATGATCTT
Organism: Cupressus sempervirens; assembly: GCA_028749045.1. Classification (NCBI taxonomy): domain Eukaryota; kingdom Viridiplantae; phylum Streptophyta; class Pinopsida; order Cupressales; family Cupressaceae; genus Cupressus; species Cupressus sempervirens. The sequence goes on from CM053783.1 coordinate 183,159,478, forward strand.
ATGAAAAACATAACTCTTCTTTCTGAATTTCATCATGTAGACTACATTTACATTTCTGGCGGAGTTTCACTTTCCTACTATGAAAGTCCGCAGGATGAGAAGTCAGTTCTGAGTTTTCTGCCAATGCCTTTTCTGATCACTTTAGCAATTTCTGAATGATTCCCATGCTAGAATATGATGATAATCAACTTACTTGTCCATAACTTCACTCACCTTTCTATTTTGAAATCTGCAAATAGTATTTATAACTCATTGTGGAATTTTACCTTCAAGGTGCGAAAGTTCGCAAAAGGAGAAGGAAAAACTAAAAATTTCACCCCTTCATCTTTCTTCATATTCAGTCTGAATGATCTATTTGTAAATTCATCTGAGGTAGTATCCTTTGAGAATCTCCATCGAGTAAGGATCTAGACTACCCAAATGAACCATGACCATGAGGAAAACCCACCCGACTATACAATGTGCGAGAAGAGGGAAGGATGGAAACTCGATGGAGAAATTCATCACCTAAAGAGGGAAGACCTATTGACTTGACAGGACCAAATATGATGGAACTCCGATCTCCACTTTGAAAAATTACTATGGGATTAAAAGTGGGGCAACAGCTGGCTTTGACTGGGGACTTGGGTAGAGAATACCCAAGCGAGGGACTCAAAATCTCTGGTTTCGCAAAAAGAAATAAAAGGTGGCAACACAAAAAAACTTAAAGAAAAACAAAGAACAAAGGAAAGGAAAAGCAGAAAAGGGAAAGGCTAACTAAAGAACACACAAAACACTAAACCTACTATAATACAATACAGGGGTTACTTGTTTTCAATTCAAAATTTGATAGAGCTTCAAATCCTAACCATTGTAGGTCAGGGGTAGTACTTCACCATCTTCATAGGCCAATTTGAAGGAATTTTTCTCAAATGCTTCATGAATTGTGAAAGAACCTTTCCATAGAGTGTCAAAAATTTTATGCATTCCTTTAGGAGCATTTCTCTTTTCCCAGAGCAATACGCTGTCTCCCACCATAAATTTCTATGGTCTTGTTCTTTTATCAAATAGTTCTTTCACTCACCTTTGGTGTTGCGTAATATGATCAACAATTTCTTCTCTTTCCTCTTCAAGTTTACTTAAATATAGCATTCTCTTTTCCAGGCCATCTTTATAGATATCATCTTCAATTACTATTCTGAGTTTGTTTGTGGCCAGCTCTAGAGGTAGAGGTAAACTTGCTTCAGTTCCATACACCAATTCGAAAGGAGATACACCAATTGCTCTCTTGGGTGTCATCCTATCCGCCCAAAGTGCTTCAAAAATTTTCTTGTGCCAGTTCTTTTGATTATCTAAAGCTAGCTTCTTAACAATATTTACTAAGTTTTTGTTGCTAGACTCAACCTAGCCATTCCCTTGAGGAAAATAATCTGATGAATGACCAACATTTATCCCATACTTAAAAATAGAAATCTGTAATTTCAATTGAAGAAAAATAGGAAGCATTATCCATTACTAATTTGATAGGAACACCAAACCTAACTAAAATATTCTCCTTTATGAATTCACATACAACTTCAGAAGTGGTCTTCTTCGTAGCTTTGGCCTCCACCCACTTAGTGAAGTAGTTAGTCATAGTTATTATGTATTGGTGACCAACACTGGATACTGGATTGATAGGACCAATAAAATCAAGGCCCCATTGCTGAAAAGGTCCTTCGATTACAACAAGACTCAATGGTAGGGCTGCTAGCTAAGGACGCCTAGAGAACATTTTACATTTTTCACACTTTGAAACCCAAGCATATGCATCTTTATACATTCTGGGCCAATAGTAACACTGTCTTAATATCTTGAAAGCTGTGACTGAAGAAGAAAAATGTCCACCACAAGCCTCATCATGAAAGGTCTTCAACAACTTTTGTTGCTATTGTTTATCTATGCATCTAAGAAAGGTGCCATCAATAGCTCTTTTGAAGAGTCTACCATCCCAGATTACATATTTGGCTACCTTCAGTTTAAGGTCTCTTCTTTGTTTTGCATTGAGACCTTCAAGACATTCACCATATGTTAAGAAATAGGAGATGTTTTCAAACCATGGGTCATAGAGACTTACAGCTAACACTAGTTTCTTTTCACTTGGTTCCTCTGACTCACCAGCAATTTTATTTTCTGCAATTGCCTTACATAAATAATTTCCTCTTACCAACTTAGTAGGCTTAATCTCTATGTCATATTCTTGTATCTTTGCTATCCATGTTCCTCTGACATTGCAACCTATATCTTGTTGAGTCAATACACTCTTAACTGCTATGTCTGGGACAAAAACTATTGAACATGAATGCAAGATAACCGAAATTTTTTGAGGGCTTTAACCACTAAAAAAGCATGTTTTTCAATCTGGGAATATTTGAGTTCATGATTCTTTAGGGGGATGCTCATGAAAGAAATGGGAGCTTGTATCCCTTCCTCATTTTCTTGTACAAGGATAGCTGACAATGTATGTTCAGAAGCATAGCAATAAATGATAAAGTCTCTTTTATAACTTGGATGATACAATACAGGGGCATTGGCAATAGCAGTTTTTATATCTTGGAACGCTTGTTTTCCTGCCTCATTCCATTTGAAGTTTGAATTTCCTTTCATCATATCCACTATGTTTTTAGTGGTTTCCGCAAAATCAGGTATGAATCTTCTAAGAAAATTCACCTGACCAAAGAAAGATTTAACCCCTGTTTTACTTGAGGGCGGGCTTAATCTCTGAATATCTTTCACTCTTTCAGGATCAATCTTAATACCTTCCTAGGAAACTATATGACCAAGGAGTTTTCCTTCTATCACATAGAAGACTGACTTCTTAGGATTAAGAGATATCCCATGTTCTTTGCATCTCTGTAACACTTTCCTTAGATCTTCCATATGATCTTTCCTTTTCTTTGAGAACACAGTGAGATCATCTAAGTATATAACTATGATCCGATCTTTCATATTTGCAAAGGTTTTACTCATGCATCTTTGGAAAGTTGCTCTGGCATTGATCAACCCAAAAGGCATCCTATGATATGCGAATGTACCCCAAGGAGTAGTAAATGCTATTTTATGTTGATCTTTCTCTTCCACTTCAACCTGGTTGTAACCCGAAAAACCATCAAGCATGGACATCATTTCAGAGCCTGCTACCATTTGCAGTAAATAGTCCATATTAGGAAGAGAAAAATTATCTTTTAGAGACCCTTGGTTCAAATTGTGAAAATCAAGACATATCCTTATCTCTCCATTCTTCTTCCTGACGGGCACTATATTAGCTATCCAAGTGGAGTGGTGGATGGGATATATTATTCTTGCTTCCAACATTTTATCTACTTCTCAAAAAATGGCATTTGCAACCTTGGGATTATAATTCCTTTATTTTTGTCTAAACGGGACTGCATCTGGCTTAAGTGGGATTTGATGTTTTACTTTCCCATCTCTGTAACTCTTCAAGTCTTCATAACTCCATGCAAAGACATCTTTGTATTCTTTGAATAGTTGCTTTGCAACTTCTCTTTCTTCAGGAGTACAACATTTTCCAAGATTAATCATTTTAGGATCATCAACTTCTCCAATGTTCACTCCTTTGTATTCACCTGTAGTAGGTCCTTTTTCTAATCTCTTTTGCTTTATATAAGCATCATGCCTATTGAACAGTTTTTCCAAAGCCACAAAATATGGGGGAATGATATTACCTTTCAACTGAACTTCACCATTTTGATTATGTTCCATATTTTCACATTCAAAGTTGAGCTCGTCATTCTCAAGGAACAACTACAAACTTTTATCATCACTAAAGACTTGCCATGTTTCCGTGTTATCTGGGACAAAAAACCGATACACAATTTCAATCTGATACTTTTTGTCTTTGAATTCTGGATGGGGGAGTAATAAGTAAGTTGAGACCGCTAATGAATTAGCTTTAGCATTCATTTCTCTCAGTACTGCTTCAATAGAAAAAGCCTCCAGACCTTCAATTTCATCCCATACTCTGTTTCTATAATTTTTCAGTTTGTGATTTTTAACAAAGTATTGTCTTTTTACCTATTTTACAATAAGCTCTGCATCACCTCGAGCCTTTAAAATATTTACTCCTCTCTCCTTTGCTGACATGATTCCCAAAAGTAAGGCCTCATATTCCACAGTGTTATTTGTATTCCTAAATTCTAATTTGGAAGCCAAAGGTTCAAGTTCTCCTTCTGGGGATATAAATACCACACCCACTCCAGATCCTACAGAAGCACAGCTTCCATCAAATTCTAGTGTCCAAATGCCTAACACATCTTTACTTTAATTGGAAACCTTAGCAACTTGCTCTTCATTTGTTTGTTCATCTAGGTCTCTTTTAGTAAAGAGCATGTAATTACCAAATTCAAGCTCTTGGTACAAAATCTGGGCTTTAGGATCGTCTGACTTTAAAACTGTGAATTTAGCCTTTTCTTTAGGTTCCAATTTGATTTTCTTGTTTCCAATGGGTATCACAGCTTAAGACTAGTCTAGCTTTATTTCACCCCCTAAATCTTGACAGAAACTTCTACTCAATAATAGTCCATAACTAGCTGGGATGTCAGCTTCCAGGATAGTCAACAAGAGCTTCTTCTCGGGATGTGCAGCTAAGGCTACTTGAGCATCTTTAATTTGCCCAAGTAAGGGAACCTATTTGGCATCCATGGAGTAACACCTACCATGTAATTTAGTGAGATTAATTCCTAAGGCTTTGGCTACAGACTGAGGCATAATGTTATCTGAGGCACCTAAATCTATTATGCAGTTACTTAGCTTGCACCCATTGATATATAATGAGATATAAAAAGGTTCAGGTTTTTGTCCGAGAAATGTTGCTAAGATGGTAGAATCTTCTTGATTGAATAGGTTAAATGTTAAGGTCTCCTCTTCTTTCTCAACTGTCACATTATGATTAAGATTTGGGACATCATTTTTACATCTATCTACTAGCTTTTTTAACTCAGCAGGGTGAGATTTCAAATAATCGATAGTAGAAATTTGAACCTTTGTTTCTTCACAGAATTGAATAAAATCAAAAGATGTCTTGTCTTTACCCATTAAATCAAAGGATGTTCCTTGATCAGTATGTGCCTTGCTCGTAGAAGGATTGGAGTTATCTTTGTGAGTGTGAGTAGAGGTCTGATTCTTCATCTTTTTCTCACAAGTCAGCACTGTGTATGAAGTCCCATCAATGGTTGCATAACACTCAGCCGTGGATTTAGAATCTAATTCATATTCTAAAAATAAATTTCCAAAGTCACCATTTGAGTATGAATCAGGCTCTGAACTAGGACTTGCACTATTCAATTCATCAGTGGATAACAACTGCATCATGTGCACAGTTTCTGGACAACTAGTACTATCATAGTCTATAGTCAGATGAAAAATAAATATATTTCCCTTTTTGGCCGTGGCCTCACTTTGCAACCTAGGTTGTGCACCTTGACGCTGTGGGAATTTTCCATCATTGTTCCTTCCTCGTGGATTTTGATAATTCCTCTGGTAAGACTGGTAAAACCTAGGCAATTGTCTCTTCATGGCTGTCAATTTGTTTGATAATTTTTGTATCATTTCCTCAGATGATGTGGTATTGCTAGAGCTTCCTTTCATTTGAATTTCTCGTTTCCATTTTCTCATGGAAATAAGATCATCTTCGAATTCTATGGCCTTCCTTTGTGCATCTGCTAAATCTATTGGATGAGCTCTCCTTAGATCATAGTTGATATCTAGAGGCATAGCACTAATGAAGAAAGTCTTCAGGTTACCAGCCGTGGGTCTATCAACAACGAGAATTCTACTGTTAATCTTATTAAACTTAGCAATGAAATCCCTCATGCTTATAGCTAGTTGATTCTTAATCAAAGTCAATTGTGTCAGTAAGGCATGTTCATCTTCTGCAATTTTGAACCTTGCCTCAAATTTGGTTCTGATTGAGTCCCAGTCTGTTATGGAATCATCAGGTAAATGGTAGAACTAGTCTGTTGCACTCTCTGTAAGGGTCTCTATGAATAATCTTATAGAAACATCTTCATGTCCCACTCCTAACATATGGGTAGCTGCAAAGAAGGCTTTAATGTCTTCATCTGTAGTAACCTTCCCATCACCCGAGAATTTAGGGAAATTCTTCCTTGAACCCGATGGAAGTGGGTGATAAGCATTTAATGCTAATGGTCTTGTCGCTGCGGCCCATGGAGCAGCCATGATTATTCTGGCAATGAACAGAGGAAAATTAACAACAGAGGGAGTGGTGATTTTGTGTAAGGCCAATACCTGATAGGTAGACTGAGAAGCACTAGTGTTCTGATTCCGAATAGGGGAAGGTGGTCTACTTCGACTCTTCTTTTCACCTCTCTGCTTTGGAACTTCTAGGATGGGAAAGCCAAGTTCTGTAAGCTTATCAAAAATGGGGTCTTGCCCACCTTGTTCCTTGGTACTTCTTAAGAACCTTTCCAGGATGCTAGGTTTAGTTTATCTCTGAGCTTGTTGTCTAAGTTGTCTTTTTGCCCTCCAAATCTCTCTCCTTTGAACAACTCTTTCTAAGGCTTCAACTCTTCTTTCTTCTTCCTCTAATACTTGGCTAGCATTCTGATAGTGTTCAATATTTCTTTTGTGTCTCCAAAAAAAAGTATTCAGGGATGAAATAATGTCCTCTTGGTTGTCTTGAAAACCAAGGTTAAGTTGGAGCACTGGAATTATGTTTTCATGAGGTAGTACCATTTTTCCTCATGACATAGGTTTTTTTTTTTTTCAAGCGACTGTTCGTCTCCCCAGTAGAGTTGTCAAAAATCTTTTGGTAAATAGATTGTTCTTCTTTTAATTCTTCTCTAAATTTTCCCAATTTGTTATAAAGAACAATTGTACGCAACAGTTGGGAAACTGTTTCTAAGAATATCTAGTTTCCCTCTGAATTAAGGTACAACTCCTTGTATGGAAAATCTTCACTGAATTATGTTTCAAATCTAATCCCTACTACAAATAAGTTCTTAACCGGAGAACAGTAGAGGAAAACTGAGTTCCACCCAGGCAAGTGAAATCTCAGGCAGGATTTAGATGCAAAATGCTATGCTGTGATCTTCACACTCTTATGAATTTCTCAACAAAGCAATTATGAAAGATGCAAATATGAAATGCAATGCAAGCTTAACTATGCAAATGAAACAACTAACAGATACTTGTTGTGTTCGAACCCTCACAATCTTATGACTTTTGACGCACAACAGAATATCAAAATGCTTAAGAAGAAACATGATGGAATGCATATAAATGAAACACTTAATGGAAATATTTCCCACAACTAGTTTCAACTCTCTGATTGATTTACCAGTTTAATTAAAATGAAATAACAAAATGAAACTCTATTCACTTAATTATTTCAACTTAACATTTAAGGAAATATAACATACGGAACAAGAAAGCGGATAGTAAAGAAATGGCACAAAACTCAGTTGTCTCTGCAACAAGATTCACACCAAAAAATTGCCGACCTTTCCATTAATCATTTAACCTCGTACATATAGAGATGAGAGATGTCTATTACAATAGGAATACCAATGAGTTCATCTTCTCAGAAGACAAATGGCAAGATGTCAATTTTTCATTTACAAAATTTATAGAATAAAACAAAAGGAAATGAAAAGGAGACATTATTTTGACTTCTTCCTCCATTTTCGCTCTATATGCCCTGGCAGCAACTATAATAGGAATTAGCTCATCATTGCTAGACACGTGTACATTTGTGAATCTTAAGAGCCATTTGAATATTCTCAAGCTAATTCCTTCACAAAATTCATTTGACTTGTTAATTCTTTAGTTGCCACATGTATGCATCTGCTCAATGTCTTTAAATCTGTCATTCTGTTTTGACTATTAGGAGCGATGCTTGATAGGTTACTCAAATATATACATAAGTTGTTCTTCATCACTTCTATTCCAATTAGAGCCTTTCCTTGACCACTAGTCTACGATTCAGAATGCAGTCCTTTCATCAACTCGAAAGCTCTGTCCTGAGTCTTCTTTACCTTATCTTCCATTTCCTTAAGCCCCTTTTCTGCTTCCTGAATCATCTCCTATTTGAATTGCATGCCTTGAAGCCATCCAAATAGGGGTTCATCACCTTTCTTCAGAATCTTCGCTTCAACTGCTTCTTTTTCCTTCATCATGGTAGAGCTAGAATGAACTACCTGAGACACAATGTCCTTTGCAGGAACATTTTCATCCTTTCTTTTCTTTTTTCTTTCCAATGTGTCTTTAAGCTAGCACTTTATTCCAATTACCTTAGAAGCTTCTCCTAATGATTCGATGCTAAACATCTTCTTCTTCACTGGAGTCTTCACCATTGTTTCTATGGAGAAAGGATTCTTTGAATCTCTAGAAAGAAGTCTAGATGAGCTTGGAGCTTTTTCCTCCTCTTGTGTTCCCCCTTCAGCCTTGTCCAATTTAGTGGATTCACTGCTACTAGAGTCTCCATCTCCAATCTCTACTACCTAAATTGGAGAACCAGGTGGCTGCAAAATGGGAGCCTTCTCAGATAGAATAGGGCTATGATGAGAAAATGGAGGTGGTGTAGTATGAGGATAAGGGACAGGTGTATTGTGAGGAATGAAGATTGGAGGAGAACCACTATCTTTTTCCTTATTAGTCTCTTTTTCTTCAGCAGTAGACTGGGTCCCAATAACTGGCAGAGAGCCACCTTGACATGTCAGAGATATGGGAATGTTCTTCTCAGGTGGTTGATCTCCTCCTCTTGCAGGCATAGCTGGTCCTTAAGTGGCTAATATTGATACATTGGGTGTGGCACTATGAGAAGAAGTGGGAGTAGCAGCAGTTGGAGACTGTTGAGAAGCTTTGCCCTTACTTCGGCCCTTCTTGGCTGTCCACTCTACCCATTTTCCTATTCTTTTGATGATCCAAGCCACCATAACATCGAGGTCTTCATCTATATTAGTGTAGGGCTCTGAACTGATTGGGGTATTTCTTAACTTTTTTAAATATGTATTGCTATACATATTCTGGCCATCATCCTCTAGCCCTTCTACATCCAAATTTATACCATAAGTCTTTACTTGATCCACCGTGAATCTAGCAAAGGCACGATCTCTACTCTCCAGCTCATTTTTACAATCTGCCTAGTAGTCCTCTATGGTGGTGATATGTTTGATCGTGCTTCCAATCTGAAGCACATCTTGAGCATACCCATTCGGGTCAAACATGGGTCTCAAAACTTTGTACTCTTGTAATTTGAACCTTCGTTCAAATGCTTTCACCATGTTCTTAGCATCTGACCTAGATTCGTAGCTGTAAGCTCCAACCTTTATAGGGAATTCATATCCCTTCTTTCACAGTCTAGCACTCAACGTGTTCACCTAGAGAGCCTATCTCACGATCTCCATCAACATGATCATGTCATCCAAGTATCTGGGCATCTTCAAGGGAAACCCATCGAATGCTACAAGATGCAAATAGGAGAAGGATGAGAATTGTATAAAGAAGCAACCAAACTGACTGATTATCACCATTGCTTCTGGGTTGAATCTTCTCTTCGGACACCCTTGGAGTTCCCTACAAATTCTCATAGTGAACGCATCATTAACTCTGATAAAATCTACATAATTTTTTTGTAGTTGCAAGCACGGATAAAATTCATAACTTTTTAACATTTTCTAGTGCATCCTTAATTCTAGGAAGGCCTGGCCATAACTGTAAGGAAGCCAACATATATATCAGGAAGGAAGACATATAAAATGAATTATAAAACTTGGCTGCACTGAGAGCCCTAGATAATTTCTTACTGACCTTAAATGCCCAGTCAATATACTGCGAATCTGAGAAAATAATTTGCACCAAGAAAAAGTATTGCTCTACAAAATTAAAGGCATCTACCTCACCTTTAAGTTGATGCAAAAGAACCAGAATATCCATAATCTCTAGCTTGAGATCAGTGCCAAATAGGGTTTTAGGGACCTTACTCTTGGCTCCCCTTGGTTTCTGGAACCAAGACTTCATGATTTCCTTCCTCCATACCATCTTTTTCAAAGAGAACTCCGACATAGCTCCTCCAACTGTTAATGTGGAGAACTCCTCATGTTCTGGGATTCACAGACAGTTCACCATTTCTTTCCTATCAACTAAAATGAATACACTATGATTAAACAACAGAATCTGCTTAGTGTCTGGATTGTAATGATTGATACATTCTACAATCAACTCCTGAGCTTGAACTGCCACAAGAAATCCAGCGGCCTCCACCAGTCCACTCCTGCAGAGCTTCTCAGTAATAGGATGAATTGGTTTAGTCCTTATCCTTCTCTAAAAATCTAGAATATCATAGAAGCGGAGTGAAGTATCTATGATGTTCTGCCATGTTGATCGGACTCCACCCAAACCATCAAATCCAGAGAATCGAGCCATTTAATCAAATAGATGTAGACTATGAAACTTGAAAATGTAAATGATTGCAAGAAATAGCTTTGAGAGTATTGTATTAGCAATGTTCAATTCAACAACATAACGATTCAAAGCAAGAAAATGGTAATTTGAAAATCGGTTATATTGTTCTTTATATAGAAACCTCAATATACCTGTTAGGTTTTCAAGATCCGCACCATACAAGCGGAATAAATTATCAATCTGTTAGACTGATGATTATAATGAATTCCTCCATGTCTTTTCACTTTTTCGTTGGCTTAATGGTAACTTTCTTTATTACTAACTTACTTTCCCGTTTTAACCCTATTTCAGAAAAACCAAAACGGAGTACTCCCTAGGGTGAAATCTTCTTAGCTAAATTACCCTCGAAACAATCTTATAATTCTAGCTAATTTGCTTCCATTTCTTCTCCAAATGTACCTTTTGATCATGCTCACAGTTATGATTTTCAGTCAGATGCAAAAAATAGATTTCAAGGGTAGAAAACCCGCCGAGGAGAAATCAGTTTCCATTTCTCCTCTTTACCTTCACTTTAAGTTTTTGAAAAAACCAAAACGGAGTACTCTGTTGGTGAAAATCTGCTCGGCTCAATTCTGCATTTAGACTCCTTTTCAGATGTGACTATTCACTTTCCTTGTATCCTTTAGGCTTCTTGTGATTAATTTGTTACATAACCAAGCTTGCAAGATTAATTTTTTGGACAATGCAGAAAATCGCCTCTGAAGGTAGAAACTCTGCAAAGGAGAAGGCAATTTCCAATTTTTCGTGAAGCCTCCATTTTGTCTTTTATGTTTTAACTATTTCTCTTTAAGCCTTCAGAAAATAGAAAAAGTACTTCACCAATGGAAGTGGGGCCCACTAACTTCCTTTACTTTCTTTAGTTATGCATGTTTGAAAAATTGACTTCTTGGTGCGAAAGCTTGTAAAAGGAGAAGCTATTTTTTAGTTTTTCGCAAATCTTCCTTTTACTCATCTCAATAGGTTTTAAATCATTCTCATTGTTGAAACATCCCAAAATTTAGATGATCTTATGAAAAACATAACTCTTCTTTCTGAATTTCATCATGTAGACTGCATTTACATTTTTGGCAGAGTTTCACCTTCCTACTACGAAAGTTCGCAAGAGGAGAAGTCAGTTCTGAGTTTTTCACCAATGCCTTTTCTGATCACTTTGGCAATTTTTGAATGATTTCCATGCTAGAATATGATGATAATCAACTGACTTGTCCATAACTTCACTCACCTTTCTATTTTGAAATCTGCAAATCGTATTTATAACTCATTGTGGAATTTTACCTTCAAGGTGCGAAAGTTCGCAAAAGGAGAAGTCAAAATTGAAAATTTTGCCCCTTTATCTTTCTTCATTCAGTCTGAATGATCTGTTTGTAAATTCATTTGAGGTAGTATCCTTTGATAATCTCCATCAAGTAAGGATCTAGACTACCCAAATGAACCATGACCATGAGGAAAACCCACTCGGCTATACAATGTGCGAGAAGGGGGAAGGATGGAAACCTGATGGAGAAATTCATCACCTAAAGAGGGAAGACCTATTGACTTGACAAGACCAAATATGATGAAACTCTGATCTCCACTTTTCAAAATTACTATGGGATTAAAAGTGGGGCAACACATTAGAAATCAATTCATCTCATTGTTACTCTCTAACCATTGTAGTAGTGATTAAAATCTCTTAATAAAGTTCACCTAAAAACTATATGTAAATCCTCTAATAAGGCCACTCCTAACAAGGTAATTAAATCCTCTAATAGGATCACACCTAAAATTGTATTTTTTAACCTTAAATAGGGTTCTCTTCTAACAGGGCTCACTTTAGAAGAGTGAAAAATAGTAACTAGTTACAATTGGTGGTTTTTCCCAAATTGGGTTTCCACATTAAATCTTGGTGTTACTTGTGTTCATGCTATTTCTTTCATGTTTATGAAACTAAGTTAAGGAAGGTTAATCATTGGTAACCTCTTAAGATTTTCATTTGCCATGTTATAGTTGATTCTTAGTGTTTACCGAGTTATAACATTTACTATTGTAAACCAAGTGCTTGTGTGTTTGTCAAGCATAAATATTTTCAGTAAAGTTTTTATGTTGACATCTAAGGGATTTGGGATATAATTTTTTGTGGTAACTGATTCACCCCTCCCCTCTCATTTACTCCTCTTATATTTCCAATAGGAGCATCCTGGGTTGCCTGGTAATCCCACAGTTTTTTTATTCATTCTAGCAACTTCACTAAGTTCTTTCAATTTTTGAGTTGTAGATCTAACCGAGTTCTTTTAGACCTTGCCAAGTCATAGTGTTGACCAAGTAGTTCAATTTGAATTGAGTTTCTTTAGTATGAATCAAGCTCTTCTAGTACTAATCGAGAATTTTCTCATTTGTTGAGTGAACCTGTGTTGCTAATGCTTGAGTCCTTTTTTGACCAAATTGTCTATGTTTTGGTTCTTATTTTAGGCTGACTCTAGTATTTAATCAATTAGGATCTTGTCCAAGGATGATTTTTGACCATTTTGAGGTAAACCTTTCTTGATGTAATGTTCTAGAATCTTCTATAAGGCATTTTTGGCAAGTATAAGTAGAGGTATTTGGTTTAGTCCAGGGAAGAACTTAGGAGGCTTAGGGACTTAGAGATTTTAGAGAAGATGTTGCAAATTTGAATCTATACTATAGATCTTGGAGTTGTATTTTTTTATCTATTCATAACCCAAAAGGCCTTACAACTAGGCATGTATGCAAAAAATTTGATGAATCAATAAAATTCCCTACTCTCTCTCTCTCTAGTGTTGCTAGTGATGTGTTTACTTCTATTGTGTTTACTTAGCAAGGTATTTGGATAGTTAGGTGTGCCTTTGGCCCTAGCTATTCTTACCCTCCTTGCACTAGGTGCTATCAGAGCTTTGAGGTTCACCCTTGTGGAGATTGTATTGTGTAGAACCCTAAGTTTATTTGGTTGTAGGGTGGAAGATCTGGGGATTTGACCTATAACTTGTAGAGGGTTGCGATCTTGTAGGAACTTGATTATAAAGATGATTAGAGGTAGAGGAAATGTTGAAAATGCCATACTGGATACATTGGAATTAATTGTAGCTAGATTAGATGTTGTGGAGAAAACTCAAAGGAGATGAGCACATCTTGATGATGTTAGTAATGATTAAGCCTTAGCACCAAACCCTAATCTAGAACCTGAAGAAGATCAAGGTAAGAAAGGATTGTTGAGAGTATTGTTTAGGGAACATTCCAAACCTATTGTAGAATTTTTTCCTTATGATTGAATATTGGACACCAACGTTGGGTTGGATTGGATCTCTAATATGGAGAAGTACTTTGAGTTTGAAAATACTCCTAATAATAGGAAGGTGAAAATAGTAGTTACTAGGTTGAAGGGTCATGCCTCACTATAGTAGGATCATTTACAAATTGATAAATAGAAAGGAGGAAAGGAGAAGATCTGAACTTGATTGAAAATGGTGAACAAGGTGAAGAAGAAGTTCTATAATGTTGATTACCAAGTTAGCTTGTTGAGGAAGATGCAAAATTTGATACAAAGGGACATAACTATGAAGGAGTATACTATGGAATTCTATAGACTGGATGATGATGATGATGTGGATAAAGTTGCAAGGTATCTAAATGGATTGAGATCTAGGATTCAACGTGACATAAGCTTTGTGAAATCGGAAAGTGTGGAAGAAGCATATCAATATACCTTGAAAGATGAGGAGATCTTGACAAAGAAACATGAACGAGAACAAAGAGGTAGCAGTGGTAGATTCCAAAGAGGCAGAGGTAGATCTTGTGGAGAAGGTGACAGATTTGATAAAACTGTGCAAGATAAGGGAAAATAAGAATGGAAAAATGATGACAAAGGAAAGACCAAATGGAAAGGTGGTAATTCTTTTTGAGGAGGTACTATATCTTACCAAGGAATAGGTAATTTTTATTGTAGAGGTGGTATTTGTGGTAATTATTTTAGATGTGGCAAAGAAGGGCATAAATCCTTTGAGTGTAGATCCTCTAAGAATGAACAAAGTAAAAAAAGTGTTATGATTCAAGGAGCCATTGAGGGTTCACCAAGTGGGCTTGAGGCTGGAGAACATTTGATGGTGAGAAGAACTTTGTGGAATAAGGGAAGTGATGAGGAACTTGTTCTAAGGTGATGTCTTTTTAAGAGTAGATGTAAGGTGACTAGAAAATGATTCAAGGTGATCATTGACAATGGGAGTTCAACAAATATAGCATCAAAAGAGATGGTTATAAAGTTGTTGTTGCGAAGGTTGAAGCATCCTAAACCCTATCATGTTTCATGGATCATAGATGAGCATAAGATATTAGTAAGTGAACAATGTATTGTGAAGTTCATGATTGGACATTACCTTTATGATGTCATGTGTGATATTATGCCTATGGATTATTGTCATATTTTGTTGGGTAGACCTTTGCAATATTATAGATATGTCATACATGATGGAATATAGAATCAATACACTCTTTGGGTTAATGGGAAAAAGTAAGTGTTGTTTCCTTTGATTGAAAGTTCAAACGAGGTTAGTTGTACTATTGTGTGGATTTGAATGGTTAATGGAAATAAATTTCAAAAGGAAATAAAGAAGAATCAATTTTTTTTCCATACTTATGAGGAGACTAAGTTGTGCTAGTCATAACTGAGTGACATAAAACAATGACAACCAAGGGACATAGGATAGTGGTAACTAAGTGATAGACAATAGAAGTAATTGAGTGACAAACAATGGAAACCAAATAACAACAAAAGTTGGTAGTATTGATTGAGTGCCACAAAAAATTGCAATTTTTCTAAAGGAATATAAAGATATTGTTGCAGAAGATATACTAGATGGTTTACCACCAATTAGAATTATAAGTCATTATATGGACCTAATTCTTGGAGCTAGACTGCCAAATAAAGCACCATATAGATTGACACCTATAGAGAATGAAGAACTCAATAGACTAGTGAATGAGTTGTTGTAGAAAGGTTTAATTAGAGAATTTTTGAGTCCATGTGTTGTACCTACTATATTAGCACCTACGAAGAATGGAGAATGGAGGATGTGTACTAATTCCAAAGCTATTAACAAGATCACAATAAAATATAGGTTTCTTATGCCACAAATGGATGACATAATGGATTGTTTGAGTGGACAAAAATATTTTACCAAGATTGATTTGAAGAGTGGTTATCCTTGGATCAAAGTCAAAGAAGGTAGTGAATGGAAGACAATGAGAGGATAGATGGAGCTGATAAGATTTTTGAGACTTTGAGAGGAGATAAAAAGGATTTCAAGAGGAAACATGGAGCTAATAAGAGTTTTGAGACTTTGAAACAAAATGTTGCTGAGTTACTTGTATTGGGCTTACCTGATTTCAATAAGGTATTTCAAGTTGAATGTGATGCAAGTGGTAGTGCAATAGGAGTTGTATTGAGTTAAGAAGGTAAACCTATTGCTTACTTTAGTGAGAAGTTTAATGATGCTAAAAGGAAGTATTCTATGTATGATCAAGAGTTTTATGCTATTGTTCAAGCCTTGAAGAAGTGTAGACATTATTTGATTCTTAAGAAGTTTGTGTTGTATACTGATCATAAATCTTTACAATATTTGGGAAGTCTACGTATTTCGGAAGTTAACATAAGTTGAATTTGAGACATATGAAGTGGGTTGAGGAATTTGAAAGTTTCACATTTGTGATCAAGCATAAGAGTGGAATTATTAACTAAATTATTGATGCATTGAGCAGAAGACATTCTTTGTTGACTGAGATGAAGGTTGAAGCTTGGTTTTGATGAAATGAAGGAATTGTATGATATTGACCTTGATTTTTTTGAGGCATGGAGAGAGTGTAGAGCACCAAATCTATTAGATCACATGAGTAAGTATGATGAATATTTTATTCAAGAAGGTATTTTGTACAAAGGAATTTAGTTATGTATACCAAGAAGTTCTATGAGATTTAATTTGATTAAGGAAAAGCATTATGGTGGATTGGCTAGACATTTTGGAATTGATAAGACATTGAGCTTCATGAAGGATAAGTACTATTGGCCACAAATGTGTAAGGATGTTCAAAATTTTGTAAGGATTTGTGGAGTTTTTCAAGTTTCAAAAGTAGTAATTCAAAATATTGGTTTGTATACACCTATTTCTATTCCTAAGAAACCTTGGAGTGACATGAAAATAAATTTTGTTTTCAGATTACCTAAGACATCAAAAGGGTATGATTCAATATTTTTTGTTGTGGATAGATTTTCTAAGATGACACATTTCATACCATGTAAGAAGACATCAGATGTTGAGCATGTTTTTTATTTTTTCTTCAAAGAGATTGTTAGATTGCATGGAGTACAAAAAAGTATTATTTCTAATAGAGATAGTAAGTTTATTGGTTATTTTTGGAGGACTTTGTGAAAGAAGATGGGTACTAAGTTGAGATTTAGTTCTACATTCAATCCATGGATAGATGGATAAACAAAGGTTGTGAATAGAAGTTTGGGTAATTTGTCGAGATGTTTAGTTGGAGATAAACCAAGTAATTGGAAGCTAATATTGGCACAAGATGAGTTTGCATATAATAACTCTGTGAATAGGAGTACAAGAAAAACACCTTCTAAGATTATTATTGGAATGTAGCATAGAGGAATATCATATTTGAGGGATGTTGTTGGTGAAGAAAAGAGAAGTGCTGAAGGGGAGGAATTTCCTAGTTTTATGGAGTTTTTGTATAAGGAAATATAGTTGAAGTTGGAAAAATGAATTAGAAGCATAAGGAGAATACTAATAAGTGAAGAAGACATCTTGTTTTTGAAGTTGGTGATGAGGTGATGGTCCATTTGAAGAAAGTCATATTTACTATTAGAACATATAGTAAGCTAAAGATGAAGAAGTTTGGACCTTGTAAGATCTTGAGGAAATTTGATAGTGGTAATGCTTATGAAGTTGAGTTACCTAATAACATGGATATATCTCCTATCTTCAATGTTGCTGATTTATATATGTGTTATGAGTTAGATAATGAAGTTGTTGTATTAGATGATTATCCTAAGAAAGAAATTGAAGAGGTTGAACATATATTGGAATAGAGAATTGGTAAGAGCACAAGAGGAAAATATTACTATGAGTATTTGGTGAAGTGGAAGAATAGACCAGTTCAATATGTTATGTAGATTTGTCAATTTGAGTTGGATTCATCTTAGGTTTTGACAATTGCATGATTTAGGAGAATCATTTCTTTTAAACCAAGTTTTATAATGTAGGAGCATCTTGGGTTGCCTTGTAATCTTGCACTTTTATTTTTCATTCTACAAATATTATTGAGTTCTTTCAGAACTTGCAAAGTTGTAGTTGTGACTGAGTTCATTCAGACCTTTTTGAGTTGTAGCATTGATTGAGTAGTTTAGTATGAACTAAGCTCTTCAAGTGGCAACTAAGTTCCTTTTGTATGAAATGAGCTCTTCCTTTACTAACTAGGCATTTATTCATTTGTCAAGTGAACCTGTGTTGTTGATGTTCGATTCCTTTGACCAAGTTGTCTTTATTTTGGTTTTTAGTATTAGTTGACTCTTTTATTTAATTTAGATCATGAATTTAATGCTAATATCTTGTCCAAGGATGTGTGTTGACCATTTTGAGGTCTTTTGGTGTTTTGAAACATTATGGTTTCAAATTACCCTGATGAGAACAAAATACATCTAGGGGCAACTACCTCCCATCTGCTACATATCCTTTTAGACACTAGACCAACTATAAGGCTAGACCCTTCTACTTTAGGCTCTGCAAAACCTAGGTGGTGGACCTATTATATTCTTCATATGGTACCAGTATTCAAAGCATACATTGAATCTAAAATAAAGTGGATAAAAACCCTTATATCTTTTGTACTTATGCAAAGATCATAGACATGAAATAGCTAATGACATGACCTAAGAAATTGATAAGATAAGTGAGGGTATTCTTTTCAGTTCCTTCAATATGAAAGGGAAAAGATATTTGATTAATGATGTTTATTTTAGTGAAACCAAGACATGAACAACATAACATTTTGATCATGTAGCTGATCAGTGCCTTATCTATTGATCAATCCCACAAACCCCTAACACACATCAAGCAAGTCATTGACATATCCCATATATCAGGACTTTCCTGATCCATCCATTCACCTTGTCAATTAGACATCTTCATCTTTCTGAACCTCACAATTGACCTATCCCTTCATAAGATCTACAATCCTATGATGATAAAGCAAGCACTTACATGACTCCTTGAGTCACAAGAAAAATAAATCAACATATACAACCTAGAGCATATTGCAGCTAAGTTTCATACTCTATATTTACAAACCACAATAGATCACAAACAACATGAATGTGAGACAAGATATCACAATGAATATTAACTTGCTACTACATTTTTATTTATTTCTTTGAAACAAATACAGTAAGATGCATGCAATTGAAACATAGAAATGCCTAATAGAATAGAACTAGTTGTATTCTCATTTCTTGTTGTTCATTACAAGATAAAATGCTAAAGAAAATGGTATCATAGTAATTAAACATATCAAAAATTGGAACCAATTGGTCTCACAGTGAAAACTACCAACCCTTACAATGGATGAGAAAGAGAGAGATATAGGAAATGAATGTAATCCTAGGTCTAATCTAGAAATGACTTGTGTCTACTTGAATCTTAGATTACCTACTGTTGTAAAACATCTCTCATCTTTCTATAATTGAAATGTGATATGATTCTCATCATTATTTTGTAACAAACTTGGAAATATCTCTTCTATATGATGAAAACCATTATTTTGCCAAAATATTGAAATGCATCTAAAATGCTAATAATACCTTCATCAAAATAACTTAGAGATGAAAAAATCTACCGCTAACTACATCCCCACTACCTCTGATGTTCATCCAGTTCACCATTTGATCAGAAATCAAATTTGAACTACCCTAACTGAATGAAACTAAAAAATGGTTATTTGAGAGAAAACCTTGCATAACTTGAACCACTAGTTTCCTATGCAGAAAAAAACCTTTAAAATGAAAATTTTATTCTCTCCTAGTTTTGAGGATATATAATAGTGCTATATTGGCGCATCAGAGATGCCCAGAATCTCAAAATGAATTTCCTCCAGATAAAACTAGGTTTGATCGAGCTTGACACGTGTCATGCTCTGACTAGTTGGCCCTTTGCACCATCATCTAATCTACCACCTGGGTGCCACATTGCACCACCAAAATGGTCCTTGTTTTGCCAATCTTTTTGGGTCCTCTACATGTGGTAGCCTCTGATTAGATTGCCATGTCGCATGACACCTTAGCACCTTGCCACATCATCTTGACATGGCGACATCACAACACACGACACCTATGGCCATGTCACTAATATATCATCCACCACATAACTACTACCACATCACTGGACCCTACCACATGGTGGCTTTTTGCTATATCGCTATGTCATCTCGGCATCATCATGTCACTAGTGACATAGCAACCTTGTGCCATGTGTCACTGTTCACCACATCATCATCTCATTTTTCATGCCACATCTAGAGTTCCCTACCACATGTCATATCGTATTCATCCATGGGTCCAATCATACAATGTTGACATCATCATTTGTGTTAGTACCTTTGTTAAAAATTGCATTATGTTTACATTCCAACTTGGCCTGGTGGGCCCCTTATACATAAGCTTGCACCTCAAAAGGTGTTGTCTTTAAGACACTAAGTAATAGTGTATTCATGTATTTAAAAAATTAAAATTTCCCTTATAGCATCAATGTGGGATAAAGGGTTTTGAATGTTTTCCACATAACAATCTCGATCCTTATTAGAAAAAAGGTATGTAATGCCAAATTCACCTCTATTGAGCTCCTTCTTCATGCATGTGGACTGCCCTATCATGGACTTTTCTCCTTCCTAGTCATCTCCATTCTTCAAAGCAATTTTTCAAATTCTTCCTATGGCTCGTGCTTTCTATCAAGGTGAGTATGGGGATGAAATTACAACTAGGCTAGGGGAGAGATCAAATCATGAGAAAACTAGAGTATGAATCTAGTCATGGACACATTCCATGGTATAGGGCTACAAGCTCACTATTCATTCTGCATAGAAAAAAAACCACCTTAGTGTTGTCCATAGCGATGCTTCCTCACATCTTTTATCTCTTGTGGAGCTATGCCCCTCTCCATTTGCATGGAACTCTACTACGGTATGGAATGGTGTCTTTGTGCGAGGTATGTATGTGCCTTAATCTAACATCAATTCCCTACATATCGTTGCCTTCCCACACAACCCACCATAGGTTCCTTGTCTAGATGGTTCCACTTTTGTATATCCTTATCAGAGGCTTCTCCCACTTCCTTGACTTCATCATCCTAGCAATTTGGAAAATACCAAACATTATATTTGTTTCTTAGATCATTAGAAAGTGATGCACTCATCAAAGCCTACTTCACACTAGATGATTTTCTATTTGATTTGAGCCTTTGTGTAGTAATAACTCCTTTGTTTCATATCCTCTTTGAATGTAAGTCAAAAGAATAGTGGGAGTGCACATTCCACAAATTTCCCATGCACATCCAAATTAAAACTTCTAACTATAATAGGGAGGATGTTTCTCTTTATCTAGCATACATAACCTACATTGGCTCATGTGAATCATGTGTTCATTCCATCCCTTTTTCCCTTATCTAAAAATGTGTATCTCGAAGAGGAATCAACTTTTAGTCAAAATCATAGCAATTGGAAACTTTGTAACATCTTCAAGGTAATGCTCAGAGTTCATAAGCTTCACAAGGGAGAGAGTGACCTCTTTTAGAAAACAATCGTCAATTGTTGATTAACCTATGCTCCCACAAATAAATTCCTTTGTATTTATACAATGAACTCCCTTCAACCAAGAGTTTATCCTTTCTTGTCTAACCACAGGCATTTGAAATAAGCAATAAAATTCAATTACATTCATCTTTGAATATATCTTCAATTTGACTTTTACTTGGGCATTCAAAAAACTTATGAGGCCAATAATTAATTTTTATAGATTATGGATGCACTATTTGAGAGACCCAAATGGCACTGAGTTAGGCTCTCCACTTTAAGATAGAGTCCTTAAAGCTACAATTCATACAAATGAATCATATTAGCAATCTTCATTTACCTCTAGTGTGTATGCAATCAAATATGCCATCTAATCTTGAGAAAAACACATGTTCACACAAAAAAAATAATAATGAAAACCATTATAATCCTCTCATGGAAAACTTTGAATCCCAAATATCTAACCAATTTGGTGTGATTAACTAGACCAGAAAGTAGGTTTGACTAAAAAAATTCAAACTAAAACAACTAATCTCTCAAACTAGCCTACTGAACATCTGGCACCGATTAGATTCAAATTCAACCACTGATTGACTATTTAAACTTGAGTTCACCTCATTCTAGAAACAATGACTTTTCTAACAACGAAGTCTATAGGCTAGCTTTAAAAACTAACCAAAACACCTGACTGAAACCTAAAAACTAACATGTTGATTATTTATTACACATTCTCTTACCCTATCATATTTCATCTCATGAAGACATCTAGGTCAAAGGATATTGATTTTCAAAGTTGTCTTCTCAAAATTGCCTACAAGAAAACATGTTAGTTAACCATAAATTGTATTTGGTTTTGGCTTCAAAAATAGGTCAAACTAACACTTGGGGGAATGCAAACTAGGGAATTAGTTCACTATCACAAGGAGAGTTTAAATCTTAGATTTGGGCTCATTATGAATACTTGGGCTAATTTTTTGAGTGGTCAAAGTGGGCTACTTGGATTTATAGAACTAGAAACAATAGCAGAAAAGTGTTTTTTACAAATGGAACAAACTTGGGAAAGTGTGCAAATGGATTCATCAAGACTTGTAAACCAACACACTTAAAGAATTTTTATAGTAGAATGCAACAATATAATCCATTTTTTCTCACCTATCATAGATTCATAGTTATGAGTTCCCAAATAGGGGTACTGATCAATTTGCACTTTATGACACTAGTAAAACTTTAGAAATTGCATATGGAATCACATTCAAAAATTGATCAAACATATTTGTCATAAGCTCAAATTAAAAAAAATAAAAATTCTCTAACCTCTAGAATACAATACAAAATAAATATTCTTATTGCATTTAACTGTGTCAAAGTTATAACAAGTCAAACAAGGTCTCCTAGAATTTTGAACAATTTACATTAGCATGACAATAATAAACAACCCACTTTGAGGGATTCAAAACCTAATGAAGACATATTGAAATGACTTGAAATATGAAACATGGGTTCTTTTATATGCATATATTAAACATTCCAAAGTGGTGAGTCATTAAACATAACTAGGTGCAAGATATTCAATTGCAACCAATGCCTCCTGTCACTATTTAACACTTGGGCAAAAATGTTGATTTTGACATTTCTCAAAAAGAAACTTCACAGAATGACTCAAAATGGCAATTTATCAATAAAAGATGCATGAATATGTTGAATGAAAGGTGTTAGAAACATTAAACACCTCTTAGGCCTCTAAAGGATAGCTAGGTACACATGCATTAAATGCACTTTAAAGAGCTCAAAAGCTTAGAATGGTACTCAAATGGGGAACGTGATTTTGAGTCCCAACAAGGTCAAACTTTCTATATGTAATGTTGTAGAATCTTCTATAAACCATTTTTGTAAGTATAAGTAGAGGTATTTGGTTTAGTCTAGGGAAGAACTTAGGAGGCTAAGGGACTTAGATAGTTCAAAGAAGATGTTGTGAATTTGAAGTTGTACTATAGATCTTGGAGTTGTATTTTTTGTATTTGGCCATAACCCAGAAGGCCTTATAGGTCGACATGTATGATAAAAATTTGATGAATCAGTAAAAGTCCTTGTTATCTCTCACTTTGGTGTTGTACTCAGTATTTTTTCTTCCATTATGTCTACTCAACAAGGTGTTTGGATAGTTAGGTGTGCCTTTGGCCCTAGCTATTCCAATAGTACATTTTGCCCTTTTCTAAACAAAACTTAGTTGAATTTTCTACCCATGTTTGTCAAATTTTCAACCAATGGCTTCATGGCTTTTTTTGTCATCAAAATTTTGATAAATTCTTATATTGCTTAGAATTTTGACCAAACATTTGGTCGAAATAAGTTTCCTTTGGTGTGAGGACTATTAGTCACAGTTTTAACAACTATTGGTCAAAAGTTTGACCAAACATTGGTTGTATAATTGGTCATTGACCAATCTTAGTGTAAATGGCCACCAAGAATTGGTCAAAATTTCAACTAATGTTGAGCCTTCATCAATTAGCATGCTAAACCCATGACCAAAGCATTGGTCAAAATTTTGACTAAAGTTTGTTTAAAAATTTGACCAATTACTGTCTTTGATTGACCAGCATGCAAAACCCACAACCAATGCATTAGTCAAAATTTTAATCAAACTTTGATGGAAATTTTGACCAAGTTTGGTCAAAATTTTGACCAATATGATTAGTTTTTTAAAAAATTAGTGGGTTTACCACCACCTTGACATGAGATTTCATAGTCTAGACTCTCTTGGGAGCAAAAGACTAGACTCTCTTGGGTGAGAGAAGCTCAAGAACACAAATCCTTCTAGAAATTCTACAAAAGGGGCCATATGTAGCCTAAGAAACCATTGACTAATTGTATCCCAAATGATTCCCTTGTGAAAGTCCATATGTGATGTAGAGCCCTCTGTTGTCAACTTAAGTAAACTAACTCAACTTGAGGATTCAACAAGAAACTTGGCATCAATTCAAGGAATGACTCATATTAAAAGATCAAATGGATTTATTTAACTTTGAAAGTTACTCCCACAACCATGCTCATGAGTTTACTAACACATTTTCTTGTTCCCATCTCTCCAAGCTTCAATACCCTCCTAGGCGATCTAGTGCACCTAATGCCTCCACTATACCTAACCTCCAACCGAGCTTCACACCTCAATCTTAACACCTTAGATCATATCAACATGGTACATTTTCCATTTCATAACCTCCCATTCACTCCTATTCACTCATATTCAATCCTTTCTCTTCTATAGCCTTTCTAGGCTTGCCTAGTAGCCCTTCCAACATTGAAATAAGAAATTCTCTCCCAAAACCCCCAAATAATCTATCAAGGTTTTTACACTTTAAAATACCATTTTTAGAGTTACTAAGTTCATATCATTCTCAGACTTTCATGAATTGATCAGTGAACACTTCCTTTACCCCCTAACCCTTCAACTAGGCCTAATTAGTCCTTGTTCAAAGAAGCAACTCTATCATCCACTAATCTATAGGACTCCACAACCCAAAATAGTCTTGAAAAAATATTAGAATATGGGTTTAAAATGATTATGGGAAAATAAGGCATCAAAAAATATGATTAGGGGAAAAGAAGGCATTAAGTTTTCATAATTTTGTAAACTATCATATCTGTTGCTATAGAAAGATTTATCCATTCAAATATAAAATGACAAAGTTAGTTTAAAATTATAAAATGTTGCCTCACCACAATTAAAAATATTTCAACAACCCCATTCATTGCATTTCCAAACTTGGTCTTGTCTGCCTTAAACTTGCTAGTTCCTACAATATCTTTTGTATGCCTAGTAAAGTATCTAAAGAAACTAAACATGGTGAATATATGAAATGCATGAAATTGACAAAGTTAAATAATTTATAATAGAATAGTTTATGGTACTTTTTAATGACCTTATCAAAAGGAAAATTAATACAAAAATTGCAACTATGAGTCCAGCCTTGCCAATAAATGTGGCAAAACCATTCAGGTGAACCTATTATAATACGAACCATTTTTATGTGTTCAAAATTTGAGTGTGAAACTAATAGTAGTGTCTAATGGATAATTTGATAAGTCAAGAAGGGTCTAGGAAAAAACCTGTAGTGGATTTTCTTCCCCATTATCCTCTAATATACTCATCATTAAAACACCCCACTCAGTATTTAATCCTACACCAGTAACCTATGATAAGCCAGTAAAATATGTCAACTAATTAAACACAATCAGAAAGCATAATACTATTTATTTAAGATAAATACTTACTTTTATTGTTCCATAGCTATTTTCCACGTTACATCCAAGCATCTAAAATGGATTTTTTAAAAATCTTTGTGAACCTATAACCAAAATAGGGAGGTAAGTTGATGACAATATCCCAACAATTGGAATAAGAATCTTATAAGATATCTATCACCTCAAAAACATGCCATTGACATGACATAAGAGAGATATGCATACAAAATTGCTTTCCCTAGTCATGCTGGATTCATCAATTGACAAGGAATGCCCCTCAATTAGAATGTCATTTGTAGGGACGTGAAAAGAAATGATAAATATCTAAGAAAGCAATAATTTATTTCTGAAATAGACTAATAAAAGAATGTTTAGGATAATAATGTTAGGCATTTTACATATATACCTGTTCACCAATATTTAAAGGTAGAACATTGCCAAAAAGAAGATAAAAAATGGAAACTTTAAATCTTCTCCCCCCCCCCCCCCCCCCGCTGGATAACCTAAACATGTAATGCAAAATACTATCAAATCAAAGCAACTGACAATAGAAGAAAAAGAGTGAAAAAAAACTTGTCTATTGGTGAAATACAAGATTGAGGAAAATAGCAACAAAATATAAACCTGTAGTTGAATGTTCCTTTTTACTTCATTTAGACTTTGGAACTATAGAAACTGTTGGTAGTCACGAATTTCTACAAACAAAAAATAAAAGGCACATAATATTCGGTAAAATACTCTTCCTTCACAATGGTGGTGGTAGGGAATCCCTTAATGACCCATCAATTCATGAAGCCATCAAAGTCAAAGGACATTTTTTGAAAATTTTCTATGTTACATTGGCCCAAAAGATACAAGTGTTGGTATTCATTCCAATTAAGTATAATAAGAAATACACATTCATTTGCAAATCTTTATTAATATAAAGACTTCCAATTATAAGTAGATACCAAGATAATTGTCGGTAATAACACCAAAATAGATCTAGAATTACATAAGATAATTTTTTGTACGAATTCAAGACTGAAAAGATTAAGAAAATTTTGATGTACACCTAAGATATAGTTTACACCTAACTATGAGCACATCTAGTTAGATCTAGGGTACTTAAAAGATGATTGAAAAATGATCATGATATTTTGGTAGCAATTTGTAGAGCGTTTTGGTTTAATTTCCATGTCTACAATATTTAATTAATTAAAAGAAGCAGTGGTAAAGAGATCTTCAAAAGATAGAAAAAGATAAAATGAACATATTGATCTAATACAATATTCATAGACAACAAGAAAATATCACAATGTAGGCCATGTGATGATAACATATAGTTGTGCATATATGTTATTCATAAAAACCTTTGGAAGAATTAGAATATAAGGAAAAATCATAGTTGCTACTTCTTTCAACCAATTTGGATATTGCACTAAGAAACTTGTTGATGCTAGTTCAAGGCATAAATTTGCAACACCATAAGCTTGTTCTTTTGATGCCTTCGAACTTTCAAAGACAAATAATATCAATAATGTAATTGTTTAAAAAGAAAGATAAGGTACATACATGCAATATATCAACTTTTTCCAATAAGATATTAGTATTCCACATGTCTTAATGAGTATAATAGATAAAAAATAGATGGATGGGGAAGTAGGGGCTTAGAGAGTCATGTTGATGGGCTTAAAAAGATGCACTGTGCAAACTTTGCTACTAGAAAAAAACCTAATGAATGCAATAGAACACCATGCAGACTTTGCTGGGGGATAAAAACCTAATGAATACAATAGAATAGTAGTTGAAGGAAGCAAAGATATTTTGATTAAGATTATATTTATTTGTAACTAATCTAAAGATGATCAAGAATAAATTGCTACTTTAGAACAAGAATGACTTTGGTAATAGTTTTGAAGAAAAATTATGGATAGAGTAGGAAATTGAGGAGCCTAAAAGAATAGTGACTGATAAGGAATGGACATGGAACTCTATCTCAAAGAAAAGAAACAATTAGCTAGTTAGGAAGATATCCTTGGTATGTTAGTTTGAGCTTCACTTGGTTTTGAGAATGCTTTAATATTCTCTACTTAACAAGGCCAACCATGTGAAGGTGGAAGCTCATCTAACCTCAACCCACCCCCCTAACATCAATCTAAATTCCCCATTATCATCTAATTACATACTTCATTCATCCATTTATGAACTATATTCAATCAATATAATCACATAACATTAATTAATATGACATAAAATTCATTAATACACAATACTAATCAAGAGTTTATTAATATATAATAATATTCATTAATGTGAAATAAAAATCAATATAAATATGAAACATTCATAAATAATTACTTAAAACAATATTCTTTCATTATCCAACAAATTTTATCAAACAAGGTTTATCAAAGAGCATTTTTAAAAAATCATTTTATTTTTTCCTTAGCTCTCTTAAGAAAAAGACTAATAGGAGCATCACTATATTCCTCATTCTTCTCCTCTTGTGGCACATGTAATGTCAAATTATGATGCCTCCTATTTTGAGGAGCAAGAGGCTACTACATTAAAGGGGGCTCTATTGCAAGAACAAGTAAATGGGTTAAATTGGCATACTCTTTTTCTTTTTAAAACTATTACAAGTATTTAATTAACTTGTACTACATAACATGCATTTTTCTTACCTAAGAATGCCACATCATGTACATTAACATTTTGATCCTTTGCCACATCAACATGTTGAACACTTGGAACATGCTCCACTCCTTCACCGTGATGTTTAACATGCTCTAAAATATTCAAAAAAAGGTTACACATCAAATTGTAATTGAAGATATTAATTTTTTTTTATAATTGAATAATTAATTTCCAAAACTTAATACCTCCACCACTATGATGCACATCATGGCCTTCATCATGCACAAGTTATGTGATAGGATATGAAGGCTATAGTGAAATGTTATGTAGTCAATTTATGTTCAAAACTAACACCAAAAATGAAATTTCTCAACTACTCAATTTGATTTAATTTTCATTTGATCAATTTACTTGTTTCTCATTTGGTGCACCAGATTATTGGGTATGGCTTTCAGATTCTTGGTGTAGGTGTGTAGCCACAATTTTATAGCCTTCCTTCAAGGAAATTTTTTAGTCTTCATCTGTGGGCTCTACATTGAATTTTTTGCGGCTTAATATCATCATTTTTGTATGTATGATTTGATTAAACAATTTTTTTTGCAACATTCTATAAAAAATGATATGAAACTCTATTACTGCTACATAGAAGTCAAGACTGAAGATTCATATAGCCACCAAAGCCAAGTTTATGTTGGCCAACCTTTTTTGCTCTCATTTTTGTAGCCACTAATATGTTCTATAGTCTATGAAAAATTTTTAACATGTTAGATTATATATTTACAAAGATCACTAATTAGTGCATGATTACATTCTACTTAATAATATCATGACATACCTTTTTTTTCCCTCTTCTGGTTCATTTCCTTTATCATGTAGCCTTTTCTCTTTTGCATCCTCTATTATTTCATTCCATTCCATCAATGGAATCATAAGAGGGTGGTCATACTATTGGTTCTCCTTTAGACCCCTTCCATATTGGCCCCTCACAGTCTTTATATGTTTTGATGCTCTTTTGAGAAGTGGGGTAGTGTCAAAAATGTTTTTTTTTTTCAAAAAGGCCCTCAAAAGATGTAATGAACTGATTTTTTAATTTATGAATTTGGTCGTTCCATCTTTTTAAAAAAATAAAATTGTTAGATCAATAATTGTACGAAAAGATATTGTAGCAATGATATGAAACTACGTACCTTTTACATATGGTGGGTCCAAATAGCCTCAATGTCATATCAAAAACATGATCAAAGAAAACATTATTTCCTACAAAAACATCATGGGATTATTAATCCAAAATGAGTTATGTATAAGTAAACTACAATTACACTATAAATAATAACAATTTTAAAGCACTCAGAAGATTTCATAATTTTAACAGAAACACAGTTTTCTTGTTCAGCAACAATCTCCTTGCAAATGGACCAGTACTAGTCAAATGGGTTGCTCTAAGAAAGGGATCAACTTCAGTAGTACTGGTTTCTATTGCTCTATCAACTAAAGGTCTATCTATTAGTGCACAAAATAGGTCCATGAGTATAAAATCCACCTAGTGGAACCCAATATCTTGCATATATTTTTTCACCTTCTTGCTTGCTTTCATTAATTACTTGTATGTTCTTTAAGGTTTTACGAATAAAATAAAGATTCACTTACCACATCTATTTGTGTTTTGATAGAAACTTAGCAACTAACTATGATGGAAACAAATTCAAAATGATCTCTATTACATACACATTAGATGGTGTAGACTTATTTGGTGACATACTAATTGGCAATAATCATTGCATGTTATTTAGTAAGAATTCAAAATTGTTATTCGCTACTTATAGTGAATGTCCCCCAACTATCCCTGCTAAATATGGACCCTGCTTTATTAGAGTAGATTTATATCTCTTATTAGATACCTCTATCTTGCCCTCATTAGTGCTAATAATCTACCACACAACCTTTCATCAGTGTTGAATGAAATATTTATAATATTGGATGAATTGGTTATAATGTTAACCATATTGCTCCCTCCTTATTCATCGATGATAATGGTCTATAGATATATATATGTCACAAACTGAATGTTTCACATTGAGCAATCTAATGATGTACTGCTAATGGTACATATGTTGATGCTAGTTGTTTGACCCATCTTATGTGTTGGGTAGGTATCATATTTTACTGCCTATGGATATATCTCACTACTATAGGTGAACTTTTGATTAGTAACTATTGACTTCATCATGTTTTCTCATCATTGGTTAATGAGGAACTTCCATCAGTAATAATCATATAAGAATATGGTTGTTACATTATGAGAATATTCACTTTAACTTTCATTCATGAAGACTTATTTTATCCAAACTATTACTCAAATCTTTAATTTCTGTATCAATTTTTTATGGTTCTTGCTATAGCTACAACATTAATAAATTAGATTTTGGGATACATTATAGTGATTAAGTTTCAATGGTTTGAACTCTAGCATGGTGTCAGTATAGGCAATAGCGATTGGGTTAATCACTAAGTGGAGAAGGTTCAAAGAAGACATAGTGATGAGTGATAGAGTTATCACTATACATTATAGGATGTGTTTGATCACTGAGTGTAGAAGTTTCCATTTCGATATGCCAGTGAGCAATAAGTTTATGGATGTCATTGTATGTTATAGCAATTATAATCTATCGCTAAGTGGTGATTGCATAAAATATTTTGGCAATCAATGATAAAGGTTTTGATATCACTAAATTCTACAG
The DNA here is from genome assembly GCA_028749045.1 of Cupressus sempervirens. Lineage (NCBI taxonomy): Eukaryota > Viridiplantae > Streptophyta > Pinopsida > Cupressales > Cupressaceae > Cupressus > Cupressus sempervirens. Next base: position 183,190,374 of record CM053783.1, read on the forward strand.
TAATCATTGCTAATTGAATCAATAGAGGAGCAGCTTGGGTGATCAATAATGAGATGAAGCCATCATTATAGCTTGTGGAAATCATCGCTAATTGAGAAAACAATCCTTTAGACATAGTGACAAGGGATAAAGCAAGGTTATCACTATATTTTATAGTGATCATTACTAATTGAAGTATTGAAAAAAGGGTTTGGTGATCAATGATAAGGGTTTTGTGATCACTAAAGGATATGGTGATGAAAGGCTATTTTATTAACCAATTATTGTTGTATGTTGTGCCAATAAAATAAATATGATTGTTGATCGTGCTTGGTGTAATTGAGATATAAAAATCAATGATGAGCTACAGAAAATTGACATATGTTATAGTGATTCTTTCAGCCAATATTAAAAACATAGATTTAAAATCACCATACCTATTAGCAAAACATTGTATCGAGGATTACATTTGAGAGGTTTGCATTTTAGGAATGAGTGATGGTGTTATCATTGTTATTATAGTGATGGGAATAGAATTGAAAATACTTTACTATTGTAGGAATTTGATTATGGCAATCAAGAGACTCATATGTTCATATCACTAATGGCTATAATGATGAATGTTTTAATATATATTTGTAGGTGTGGAAATGAGTGCATGAGATGACCTCTAACAAGTAGTCATGGAGAGCTCTGGTTCTGTTCAAAAAAGAAAACCAAAGAAGGTTAAGAAGGTGAAGGCTAAAAAAAAGAAGAATTCTAATGATGAGGTGCCACAACAAAAATTGAATGAGGATCTCATTGAACAAATAGAATTTGCAGGCCCCAAATCTAGAAGAGGCAAATTTTCTTCTCTAGACAAGGTGGAAGACAAGTACAGTGAGGTTGAAGATTTCTAGACTCAAACTAGAGGCTATGAGTTGTTTCTATATCATTATGTGAGAAGAAACCATAAGTCACCCATATGTCATCCTTGAGAGATGAATTTGGGAAAATTGATAGTGCGAAATGTATTCTCCAATTTGGAGTTGCTTAAGATCATTATTAGAAAATATAATGTTGAGGACATATGTATATATGATAAAGATGGGGGAAAATTCATGGACATATCTATTGAATCCTTGAATGAAGCATTTAGACTCACTAATGGTCTGACAAAGAAATTGTCTTTCACTAAATTGAAAAATAAATATGAATGGCTAGATATCTCATACATACAGTGGAAGTTGATTTTGCATAAGATAGAAAAGGAGCCTTTGACATTAGAAGATGGGCCTCCTTTTAATGTCAAATTTTTTAATACATACATAGATATGACTTATCAATCATGTGGGAAAGTAGGGGGAATGGAAGCATCAGATTTGATGAAGGTTGGCCCTATGGTGTTAGCATTAGATGTACATATGTTGGAACCAAGACCTTATGATCATGTAGCATATTTTGTTGACAATATTCATACCACTTTTGTTAATTTTGATGATGTAGAATACCCTACCTTTAAGCACTATTCATTATTTATGCATATGGTTTTGTATTTTGGATAAAAGAAAGGATTGTGGGGTGAGGGTTTAAAGTTGAATTTAAGAGAGTTCAATGGGGATATGAAACTAGTTCAAATGTGGATGCTAGTATGGAATTATAGGGTTAGTGCTTCTTGTTATCTAACATTTGAAGATCACTTTGTGCAACTTTTGTATACACTATTTGGACACCACTCTTTTCCTTCAATCAACCCTAAAATTAAAATATTCTTAAGACCTAAGGAGAATGGGATAGGTGAGAAGACTAAGCATAATTGGGGAGACTAGTATGCTTATGACTATTTCAAAATTGTAAGAGTGTTTGGATATGAAGGGAGACCATATAGATTGTCTACATTAGTGCTTGATTGGATTGCTTATTATTAGGCAGATGTTTGCTTATTGTTAGGTAGATGTCAGGTCCAACAAGCAACATTTTGGAGGTAAGCAAAGAAAGTAGTCTTTCCTTCCTACAACCTTATCATTTGAAGATTTTACTATTTTTTCAACCAATTCAACTGATAAGATAGAATAAAAACTACAGAATGAGTATCATATGTATACTGTAGATTCTTGGAGTAACTATGATCTAGAAGGATACAATCATGTATATAGAAAATCACAAAAGTTGGGTGATTACATTCACCATGGAAAAGAGTATGAAGAAAGTTTCAAAAACATAGAATTCATTAAAGTACAACAAAAGATTGAAGAACAAGAAAAGAAAATGGAAGAACAGAGGTAGAAAGCCAGGGAGAAATTCAAAGAGTTCCAAATTCCCCTATTCAAGTTTCTAGAACTATAGAAAAGCCAATACTTCAGCCTGTGGAACATAATGTGTAAATCCTAGAGACGATAGATTCCAAGAAGGATGAGAGACTTTTAGAGTCTAGCAAATTTTTGAATTGATGATGCTTTCATCAAATCCAAAGAATTTATAGTTGTACTATATAAACAGAGAGGTAAACTATTGAGGTAGAGTATCCCTAATATCTCTCCTTAGAATGAGAAAGAATTAAAGGCAAGAGGGAGACAATTTTTGAATGAGGCAAGGGTAATGGTTCTATCTAGTTGGGACTTATGTGCATCATATAGTTTTGACAGTTTGATTAAGTTGGGAAAGCAAGATATGAATTTAGATGTGCAAGGAGTTAAAGATTTTATTAATGGATCATGATTTATTAAGGATGAAAAATTTATGTTTCTTTGGGATTTATATCCACTACATAAGAGGCCACAAATCATCGATGTTGATCAAGAATTTTTTCATTTAATAACATTAAAAGTTGGTGTCACAGACCCAAACAAAGTTGTAGGCATGAAACTAGATCTTGCATTATTCAATGAAGCAAGTGTTAAGAAACTTACTTTTGAAAGAGATAATTGGAAAGCTATGTATGAATATTTTTTGAAAATAGGATAGCCTCAGATGCAACCAAGGATACAATCATCCAATGATGCCTTAAAGTCTGAATTGAAGAGGGTGCGAGGGAAAAATTCTAAATTAAAAGATATCCCAATGATTAGAAGTGATGTCTCTTATACCATGATTATAAATCATTTCAACAAATTGCTAGTTAAATTAGGTCAAGTCTAGGATTCTTATAATGTGTATGAACCTCTAGCCTAGAGACATAACAAGATATATAAGAAATTGGTTAAAGAAAGAGATGCTCTCAAAGAGGATGAAAATATAAAGGAGAATGAGAAATTGATCAAACATCATACTGTGTATTCTCAAAAATTCTAGGTTTCTTTTAGACTGATTGAGCAATTAGTGATAGAGCATGAAGTTGTATCTTGGTAGGAAAAAATGGTGAGATCATTAGCCAGGATAGATGGATGGATAAATTACATGTGATGGAGATAGAAGCCCTTGAAGCAATATGGAATGATGATGTGGAAATGACAAAGGCTAGCATGTAGATAAAGTGTATGTTTGAGATAAAACTCAAATCCTGAGAAATTATCAATGATGTAGATCTCATAGAGGATGATAAGTATGTCAAAAACATTAGGATGTGTGATGATTTTATCAAATCACCATCATCAGAATTAACGACATAAAGCATTTTATTTTATAATTATGCTTAAAAATGCATTCAGCATGTTCTTAATATGTCAATTAGTTATAAATTTTGTAAACAAAGGGACATGCCCTTTCAAACTGTAACCAAATTTATGCCTATAATTATTATAAGGGTTAGATTTAGAATAGGATATCATAGGACATAAAATTTTACATTATATATCATAAGAAGTCAATTCTTTTTGTTCACTCTAGATTTTGTGAACTGTATGCACCAGCAACATATGTAATAATGTGGTGAAGCATTTTGAATTTAATATAAAGGCTTATATGCTCATTTGATCTTTTGGTGAAATTGATTATATTCTTTCATTTTGTTTCCTGTGATCAAATCTTAAATTTTTTCTTTAATTGATAGTCAAATTGAATGTATGCAATAAGGAATTTTAGTATTCAAAGAATAGTTGTGTTGTGTTAATTGGTCAATTTGGCCACAAACATTGTTCAACAAAAAAACAATGCATGATCACCACATTAGAAAATATAGCAAAAAAAAGTTTTACCAGCTATACTTGGTATAGTCTAAGATGTTTGCAAGCACCTTGTTGCCAACAATGCACTCAGCAATAGTAGAGAAATGACCGAAGGAGGCATCCACAATTCATCATGAGCTAAAGAATACATTGTTAGCAAAGACATTTGCAATGGATAAAGATCAAATGGGATACTAGATAGAAGCATCTAAAAATAAAACTTGTATTATAATGTTGATGAAAATAAACAATGTTGCACTAGTAGAGCCACAATCTTCTATTATTGCTCATATTGTTTCACAATGTGTACAATTGATGCACTTTTTCTTGTGATAGGAATACAAAAAAGTATTAATTAAAGAGAAAGTGTAATAATACTACACTATTTATTAATGTTGAATATATGAATTAAATATATATACCGAGTTGGCATATATCTAACTGCAAAATCAGACCCATATACATTGCCCCTTGTATAATATTATTATTTAACTTATCAAACTAGAGTGTTTAAAAGTTACCATTCATTATTATATAATAATCAATAGAAGGAAATCTCTTAAAGTGGATTTTATCAAGATAATTATCACCAAATAATAATTATTCTAATACAGGACATTACACACCATAATGAAGATTAAAAATATTGATGGATGAATTAGGTGTAACCATATGGAACACAAAAGATGCCCCTTCAAATGTTGCAAGGGGTGGTAAGGAAGTGGTAAGTAATTAAACATCTTTTAATGATATAAAATGGTACATATTTTTGCTAAGTAGTTAAACATCTTTTAACTTAATTATGTAAGCTATTGCCTAAAATGTTGCTGAGAATGGAGTTGCTTTATGTGTAGAAAATAATTCAAAGAAAATAACCAAGACCACATGCAAAAATACAACTTGGACATCAATATGGCTTCTATTAGAAGAATAGGATAAAGAAAACCTTAAAAAGCATAACACAATTACTAAATCCTCTATTGATAACAGTCAAGTATTAGAGCTAGGTTTTAATCCTAGGACCTATGGGTTATGGGATAGTTCTAATATGGAATTGTATATCACATAAAAGCCACATTCAATTGTAAATTTTGATCATAGAATGTGAAGCTGCATTTCAAACTATAAATCTTATACCTAATATGATCTTCCACTTACAAATGGATGTGTTAATAGTAAATAAGCTCTTAATTGAACTCAGTGGTCATAATACTCTCATTTTTTATCATCAAGCATGATCTAAACTAGTTTAATCTGAATCTACTTGAAATAAAATCAACAATGTAATCATACTGTAATTTTTTGTAATGTTTAATTTTTAGTAATGTTGTAAAGAGAAACTATTACTTACATGAAGATTGTGTGCTACAACCCTCACCATATTGACCACATGGTCTTGTAGGTTCCAAAAAATCTTGAAGAAGAACACATAATATTTTAGACCATGATCCATAAGATGCTATAAAATATAAACATCTGTTGAACTTCTATTATTTCTTTAGATTAATTACTACTTACCTTCAAATATTTAACTCTATGTGTCATGCCCAAAACTTCAGACAATAGAAAAGAATAACAATTTTCATTTTTTTAATTCAGGCATTGACTTACGCATGTTATGACTAGACTAGCATAGAGTTTAGGTAGTTTTGATATATCTATTCTACATGCACAGATAAGAGTTACATGAAAAAGATGGTATGTGTAACCATAGGTAAAAATCATTGTTTGGAAGTGAACTCTTAATTCAGCTATTTATCATAGAGTAATACCTTTATCAAACACGAGTCACCTTAACATTTTACCAAGGTCTTAAGTAACCTTGAATATAAAACAAAAAAATTCAAATGTCTAAAGGTGTAGTTGATTGATTATTCATTCTAGTTGGTCATGATGTCAGGTGATCGATTTCCTATGGCTCTCTATAAAGTCACATCACATTGTTTGGAAGTGAACTCTTAATTCAACTATTTATCATAGAGTAATACCTTTATCAGACACGAGTCACCTTAACATTTTACCAAGGTCTTAAGTAACCTTGAATAAATAAATAAAAAATTCGAATGTCTAAAGGTGCAGTTGATTGATTATTCATTCTAGTTGGTCATGATGTCAGGTGATCGATTTCCTATGGCTCTCTATGATTCAGTTGTAATGGTGAATCCAATTACCTTTATTAGGGTTCTACACTAGTTATGTTTAGAAGAATGATATGCAAGGTCCTAAGAAACATAGGTTCGTAGGTTCCATTCTCTATCATCTAGATGAAATAATTGTGCATTGTTGATATATTCTAGATTCAACCCTACATAGTCAAAATGTTAACCTTACTTGTCTCCTTTGATTTATACATCTTTAGATCCAAGCTCACAACAAGAATCACATTAGGTTTGTTTCATTGTCATACTCTTATTACAAGATACTAGGACAATCCCCTAGAGAACCATTATGTGCTTAATGGGCACATTGTTCAGTTTCTAACATAACCTGATGGATCTAGGTGAAACACTAATCTCTTATGGTGAAATAAACATTGACATAAAATACATCTTCTAACATAACCCTATATCAACTATCAAGATATCTATACTATAATAACGTATAACACCTTCTAACCATAACATAGGCACATTACTAACCAAATGAACCACACTTGGATATTAATGATGTTCATTAAGTCATACAAATAATATAAGATTTGATAACCTTACCCTATCATTACTTGCACATAGACAACATACAATGACAAGCTACCTATACTAGCATGCTAATTGACCCTTATACTAACTAACTAATACTTTATTTATACATTTACAATTTCAAATTGGCTTATATTCTATCAACTAATACCTTAAATTGAAACCATAGCACTCATTATCTAGTTATCATTCCCTTGAACCAAATATAAACTTTACTTTACAAATGATATTAATGACATAAGAATCCAAAATTAACACCTACACAAATTTGATATGCCCATTATAATGTATGTTCAATCCTGTATAGTAATGCTTATCTATCATTGTTGTTATATTAACTAGATATCATAATATACTTATGTAACTTTGTTCCATATCTAAATTTGAATTATTTTAATTACTTTAGTCCACCATCTAACCTTATACTTTTATTTTATTTATTTATTTTTAATTCCATCACTCTAACCACTTACTTACTATCAACCCTAATAAGATTATATCCCACTAACTTAATTAACATTCTTAACACTAATTCAAAAATACTAAATTAAGTCATGAATTAAAATCCTAAACTAACATTTGCTAACTAAACTCATTTACTTATCTAGCAACAAATATAGTTTTGATTAAATAATAACTACTTTACTAACTAACATAATTCCTAATAACTTATGCTTAATCCATGCATTATTGGATTACTTATCACCTAATCATAATTTATTTGTTTTAAATTTAGTAGTTTTCTATTCTTATGACCTAAATCTCATCTACACTCCCCATAATCTTCAAAGAATTTACTTTTTTCCAAGGCCCTCATGACATAAACATTTACTTCCCTCAATCCAAGCATTAGCTTAAGTTGTCCCATCCAATGATTTTAGTTTCAAGATGCCTTGGTTCTAACAAAAACAAAATCTTGGTTTAAGTCCTTTAGTTCATCAAGAAGTAACCCAAGCAATGCATTCATTTCCCAAAAGGAGGTTGGGGGACCAAGGAATCATGTACTTTGGGATATGTTAGCCCTTGGTACAACTCCCTAAACCACCTCATGTGCCAAAGTGGGGGAGTTTCAAGCTGGATTTATTAAGTGCAAGGTTAAACTTAAACGAAACTTTTCACTCTTCGAAGGATGGGTGCCTAGGAAAAAGAGGAACTTGACTTAGGTTAGAACTTAAAAGCGTCACCTCATAATGTTTTTACTTGCATCCAAGGGGAGAGAAAAGAAGTGTGGATTCCTAGTGGTCCCGTCATGTATGATGAGTCTAGCCCTTCTTAGAAGTTGACACTTAGACTAGTTAGGGATGCCTTGGAAAAGTTTATAAATTTATATTATTAAAAAATAAAAATTGGATGATTCAATGTATTGTCCTTAATTTTTCATAGACATATTTATTTATATTAATTTATTTACTTATTTTTTAAAAATTTAAATTCTATTTTATATAAAGGGATGTTTTCTAGCTTTCAACTAAACCTAAGGGGTGGTTTCCTAGGATTCCACCACACTTGACTTAACATGCCTCCCCTTTTTCTTTCATTTTTTTATTATATTCTTTTTTGTTTTTTGGATCCTATCCCACAACCAATATATTGTGTGATTTGTTTCTATGTGCACAAGAATCCAAGAATATTCCTTCTAAATAAAATATTGGACTATAATAGACATCCTCTTATTTTGATCTTCCTCATACAATTTCCAGATAGTAAAATGTACACCTACAACATGCTTTTCCTCAAGATAATTTTCTTTTATTCATACCATAGTATTTTAGTGTACATGATTGATGATGTGATGGTGATAACTAGCCTATAAATGATTAGAACTTAGAGACTAAATGGACTAATTTTCATATCCATGAAATGATTTATCAAATGTGATATCTTTCTTCCATTATATTGAATGCATAATATATACATTTACAATACAACCACTCATGAATTGAGTTAAATCAACTATTTCAAAAAAAGAAATTACTATGAAATATTTACACTAATCAAATTATAAAGGGAAGTGTCTCCTTCACATGATTCTTCATCGCACATCAATTTACATAATGTGAAAACTCACAATGAATATAAACAATATACAATTTTTTTTTTTTTCAATCTTTCCTTACACAATTTTCACAATATACCATGGTAACCAAATCACAATAAAATAACAATGAAGACTGGAAACTAGAATACATTTAGGATAAAATGGAACATTAATCTCTCTTTGCACACTTAATTTCTTTCAACCTTGTCAAGGGTGAAACTCTAATATCTTCAAGGAAACCATCTTCACAAAACCTACATACACACATAAACTAGGAACCATGGAGGCTCACCTCCCATCCTAGGCTTCTATGAAGCCACCCACCAAGTAGATGAAATAATATCCAAATGGGTTATACACATTCATCACTTTCTATTGCATGAAACAAAAAACATAACACAAAACAAATCCCTCTCGTGGCTTTCACATTGATTCACCATTGGAACCATTGAACATAGGGTGAAGGCGTGCTTTCAAAATGGAGACTTGCCATATCATCACATACCTATAATAAATAAATTTCATGCCCTTTCAAGGCTTTCATGAATCTATTCCAACATATCATCATTAACTATAGCATCCTTCAATATCCATACTCCTTAATCTTTCTTTCTATACCATCATTTTCCTTATCACCCCCAAAGTAAGATATGGATGAATATGGCATACAATGGAGTCCATACTCCAAGATTCTCAACTATATTTCAAGCCGAATGAAGCCCTTCACCCTAGACTTCTCTTCCTTTCCCAAAGGGTGAGTGAAAGCCTCACACCCATAACAACACTTAACATTCAACTCCAAAACAAGGAGATTCAAGAAAAAAGAAAAACAAGAAATTCACATGAACACACTACACATTTACATTGTCACAACTCCATACAAAAATCTACAATACAAAGATTCATCACACAATGAATGATTCCAAAACACATACTCCATGCTTGCTGATTTATTTTGCAATACTAAAAGAAAGGAAAATGAACATGGTTTAAATCACCAACCTTGGTCCAAGCTAAAGGCAATGCTAGTTGTAGTAGAGCTCACTTAATCTCCCTCCAACCCTAAATATCTTTAAACTTAGAGATTGAGTGAACACTCATTAATTTGACCAAGAACCTCTAATAAGGATTTCCTACTAACTATTTTTAGCAAGGGCATCAAGCCACTTTATCTTACAGCTTGTCTTCCTCTAAGTTTTCTATATTTAACTTAGTGAGAACATGGGAGAGAACACATGTGACAGCTCAAATTTCGAATTGGTGGAAGAATGCATGGGTAAAGGGCCCCCCTAGGCTTTCTAGGCACTCACATGGTCAAAATTAGGTCCCTTACTTTTTACACTATCACATGGGTAGCTTATTTCAACATAAAAGGTACTTTGGGACCACCTAATGACCCCTCAAAACCCTAGGCAAGTCCAATTTCGAATTTCCTTTGATGGTGACCCATCCTAACCCTTGTCAAGTGGGTTTTCTAATTCATTAACAAGGTAAATAATTTCAAGTTAAAACTCCACCATAACCAAAACCCTAGATGACATGTCATTGCACACAAAATTCACAAGTGTCAAGTGAAAAATAAAAATACATTCCACATCACAATGACATGCCCCTTAATGCATCTTTATGATTAAACATTCCCACATGCAAGCAACTAACATTTACAAAGGAAAATACTTTCATGATGAAGCTTTTGAATCTTCCAAAGATTTGTCTTGGTTAGACTATGGTCACAAAGGTTTGGAACTTGTTTCCCCCAAGAATTTCCATGGTTCCACTTCCTGCGCATTAAACTCAAGCATTAGTAGTCCAAGGAGGTCATATAAATATATATATTATAAATGTGTAAAAATTTCAAATTTTACGAAATCCTTATTAACATAATTCAAACTAAATTTCTTTTATTAATCATTTCAAATATGTCATTCAAGATGTTAGAATATTAATTCTACATATCATAAACCATCATAATCATCTATCTGCATATTATAAATTATCATAATCCAATTAACATTTTGCATCACATTATAATCTAATTCTTTCATGTCATAAAACTACATTCATATATGTGTTCGATCATTTCATACACCATATCAAGTTTTTTTTGTGTGCATGACATAGATGCAAAACACTACTGTAATGTCAAAATCAATAGATAAAATAAGCCATTGTCCTTCTAAGTCTTGTCAAAATATCTAAATCCCAAATATCAAAATGCAAGTAACATACCCCCATTTAAACATTACATTACAAGCATTCCTTCAATTTTAGCTTCTATCAAAGCAATTGAAAATATTAGCACATGAATGAAATCATTAATTATATCATTTAGGTCTTAATGTGTAGACATAAGTCTAGAAAATGTAGATATTAAAATAACATAACCCCATAGTCTCAAAAGTGTATCAAAACATTGAATTAGAAGTATAATATTGCAAATGTGTCATCTATATCATGATGGTCTAGGTGGGGCCTCACATCCTCCTCCCTAGGCATGAACCTCCTCCTGGAGTTCATCAACTAGGTGCAAGTATTAGGATCTTTCCTATGTTATATTTACCATGGTTGGCCCAACTTGAGTATTCTACTATTGGTGCCAAATAAACCTATATTTACCTTACTAAGGTCTAACTGATAAATTGTTTATGTCCCTACTTAAGTTCCTTAACATAGCGTGCATCTATAGTCTTAACTAGTGTAATATACATTCCATACCTATGCTAAAAGATGTTGGACCATATTTCCTATTTATGAAATACAAATGTGTAGTGTCGTAGAAATCTTGTCTATTAGCTTTGCAATGGATAGCAAGAAGGTTTACTGGTACATTAATTCTCTAGATGGTTTGTCAAGGATCCTCCTTGGTATGGCCATTTTCGATGGGGACACAACCCAAGAACAGAATGGACACAAGAGAAAAGGGAAATTGTATTAACTAAAAAATAAGCTAGTACATTCAGTATAGAGAAAATAAACTTCAAAACATGCCCTAAGGGCTTACAATAGCATAAATGTGGAGATAATTTCTCCTTTTAGTACCTCCTCTCAAACTCCACTCCGTACTGCCTTTTACAATGCCAAAAATCTCCTTAAATAGACCCCAGAGGGTTAAGGACAAGGAGTACATTCTAGAAAGTGCTAGTAGGCATCCATCGATCAAATAGAAGGTTCCAGAAGCTGTGTTAGAAATCGATGCAAATCTAGAAGAATCCAGAAACGGTAACTGAACTTTCGAGAGGCATAACTTTTGAACCGTAGCTCCGATTGACGAACCGTTTACATTCTTTGAAAGCTCTCAAAGTGCTCTATAGCCCTATGAATGAGCTTCACTCATCCCCCATTTTTTGGCCCTTTTTGAGGTCATTTAATGCCCCTAACCTGACTTTGAAGCATTCTTAAGAGGTCTCCACAACTCGAAAAATTGCAATAACTCTCAAACTGTGTGGCCTTTTGACCTGATTCTTTTTCTGGAATGCTCTAAATTACAATTACATTCATCTAGCCAATTTACACCTCCTAGTTCACCAAAATGATAGCTCCATTACATACTCCTATTTTTTTGGGATTTACACGAACGCTAATAGTGGAACTATGAGAGTTGGAACCTTAATTTGACCCAAATGGGTATCCAAAAATGAAAACACATGAAACAGAAACTAAGTCTAATTATATTTTTTTGGGTGACATAGGATTGCCCTTATACCTCTAGATGCTCCTGCATTAGACACCCAGGGTAGATTGAAAAGTGACCCTGCCACTTTATGAATGGTAGAGGAAATCCCAAATGGGAAACCTCAGCTGCTGAAATCCAAATTGAGTCCTCAATCGGTTGTCCTTTCCATTTGACCAAATACTCTTCATACTACCTGTTTCTAGTACTCCTACCCATATGATGATCTAGAATGTCTTCTATCTCCTCCTTCTTAGAAGCAGGAATTGGACATGGCTCTAACACCAGCTCCTCATCTGCACCATCATCATGATACTCTGTTAAATATGCAATATAAAAAATAGGAGAAATGTGAATACCATCTGGCAGCTCCACTTCATATGCATTTCCTGAGTCATGTTTCTTCAAAATTTTGTAGGGGCCAAATTTCTTCATTTTTAGCTTGTTGTAAGTACCGGCTGGAAATCTTTCTTTTCGTAAGTGCACCATGACTAGATCCCCTACTTGGAATTCCTTATGTCTTCTCCTTTGATCAGCCCTAGCTTTATACTCTTGATTCATCTTGGTAATGTGTGCTTGAACCTCCTCATGTAGATGCTTGATATGTTCAGCAAATTCCTCAGCTTCAACACTTGTCCTCTCCCCTTGTTCTATCTTCCTCAATTCTGGTGCAATCCTTGGGCTATTCCCATATACAATTTGGAATGGTGATTTTTTAGTACTCCTATTTATAGAGTTATTGTAAGCAAACTCTTCTTGTGGTAGAATCAAATCCCATCCCTTGGGCTTATCCCCAACTAAACATCTCAACAAATTGCCTAGACTTCTATTTACCACTTTTGTTTGGCCGTCAGTCTGCGGGTGATGCGTGGAACTAAATTTTAGGTCTATTCTCAACTTCTTCCACAATGTCCTCCAGAAATACCCCACAAATTTAGTATCTCTATCAGAAACTATACTCTTTGGAAGTCCATGTAGTCTTACCACCTCTTTGAAAAACAAGTCTGCAATATGGACAACATCATGAGTTTTGTGGCATGGAATGAAATGTACCATTTTGGAGAACCTATCAACCACCACGAATATTGAGTCATTACCCCTTTGTGTCCTTGGCAATCCAAGAAAAAAATCCATATTTATGTCCTCCCATGCCCTTGATGGAACAGGCAATGGCTGATATAGGCTAGTATTGTGACTAAACCCCTTGGCAACTTGACAAACTTGGCAACTCTGTACAAACTTCTTCACATCCTGTGAAATTTGAGGCCAAAAATAATGTTCTCTAAGAATGGCAATGGTCTTATCTCAACCAAAATGTCCTGACATCCCTCCACTATGTTTCTCCTTAATTAGATTTTCCCTCATGGAACTCCTTGGAATGCACAATTGACTACCCTTGAACAACATGCCATCTTGAATCAAATAGTCTAACCACTTGGTTCTGTCTACAACAATAGGTTCTTTACAAGCTTTCCATGCTTCAACAAAATCTGGATCCTTCGGGTACAATTTCTTGAGTTCATCAAACCTAACTACTTCAACCTGCATTACTGTAAGCAACAACTATCTCCTACTTAGTGCATCTGCAACCCTATTGGATTTTCCACTTCTATGCTTCAACACAAATGTATAGCTCTGCAAGAACTCTACCCACTTCATATGCTTCCGATTCAATTTACCTTGGCTATTTAGGTACTATAATGCCTGATGATCAGTATACAAAACAAATTCCTTTGGCAATAAATAATGCCTCCATTTCTTTAAGGCCTGAACTATTGCATAGAACTCTTGATCATAAATAGAATACTTCTTCTTTGCATCATTCAATTTTTCACTAAAATATGCAATAGGCTTACCTTCTTGGCTTAATACAGCCCCAATAGCGCTACCATTGGCATCACAATCCACTTGGAAAACCTTTCTAAAATCTGGAAGTGCAACCACAGGCTGTTCTATCACCTTCTTCTTCAGCAATTCAAAACTTCTTGTAGCTGCTATAGTCCATTTGAACTCTTTTCTATCCCCTCTTATTGTATCAGTTAGGGGTGCACATATGCCACTGAAATTCTTAATAAACTTCCTATAAAAACTAACAAAACCATGAAATGATCTTACCTCAGTAGTAGACCTTGGAGTAGGCCATTCCAAGATGGCTTCTACCTTCTCTGGATCCATTTTGAGACCTTCAGGTGATATAACGAACCCCAAATAGACTAACTCCCTTTTTGCAAGGATACACTTCTTCAGATTAATTAATAGTTTCTCTTCCCTTAGCCTTTCAAGGACACTACGAATATGCAATAAATGTTCTTCCAAAGTCTTGCTGAAAATTAAAATGTCATCCAAATAAAAAATAACAAATTTTCCCAAGAAATTCTTAAGTACCTCATTCATGAGCCGCATGAAGGTGCTTGGGGCGTTCGTCAATCCAAAGGGCATGACTAACCACTCATAAAGACCCTCCTTGGTCTTGAAGGCTTTTTTCCACTCATCTCCTTCTCAAATCCATATTTGGTGATAACCACTCTTTAGATCTATCTTTGTGAAGTATTGAGCTCCACTCAAGTAGTCCATAAGATCATCCATCCTTGGCAAAGGAAACCGGTACTTGATGGTTATTCTATTTATAGCTTGAGAATCTGTACACATCCTCCACTCTCCATCCTTCTTTGGTGTGAGTACTATAGGTACTGCACATGGACTCAGGCTCTCTCGAATCAAGCCCTTCCTCAACAGCTCCTAAACCTGTCTATTTAGCTCCTCTATTTTAGTTGGAGTCATCCTGTGAGCAGCCTTGTTAGGAAAACTAGCTCCTGGAATCATATCTATCTGATGACTGATTTGCCTTACTGGTGGCAATCCATCTAGAATATTATCAGAGATAATATCTCCGAATTCCCCTAGTAAATCTAAAACTTCAAGTGGTATTTCACTACTACCTTCTTTATCTTTCCTAAGAATCAAAGCATAGCACATATGCTGATGTTTCATGCCATCTAAAAACTTCCTTCTATCAACAAGACAAATCCTAGCACTCCTACATACCTTTTCACCTTCCTTTTTCATGGGCTTCAATTTGTGGCAAACTCCATCCTTTGTTAGAGAGTATGTGTTTGCATGCCCATCATGTACTGCATGTCTATCAAACTGCCATGGTCTACCCAACAATAGATGGAAAACATCCATCGGAATAACATCACAGAGAACTTCATCATGGTAACTCCCAATTTTGAATTTCACTAAACATTGTTCACTTACCAGGACCTTATGATCATCTTTTACCCAAGCAATCCGATAGGGCTGGGGATGTTTCTCCCTCTTGAGCTTCAGCTTAGAGACCATCTCTTCTGATACCAAGTTATCAGTGCTACCACCATCAATGATAACGTCACAACATTTATCCTCACACTTGCATCTGGTACGAAACAAACTCCTTCGTTGTCCTGGTTCAATCTCACCACTTAGTAGGACTCTTTCATTTACCAAGGTCTCTCCTCTTTCTACATCCTCTGAATGTGATGATTGTGCATCCTCATCCACATGAGCAACCCTAGCTTGGCCCTCAGCTCTCCTATCTGTCCTTCCTTTTTGTTGAGGGCATTCAAAGGCACGATGACCTTCTTCATTGCAATGGAAATAGGTACCACAGAAGCCTCCTCTTCCTTGTCCATGTCCTCTACCTCTTCCTTTTTGATTTCCAAAGTCTTGATCATGGGAGCAGTTGAAACCCTCATTACTCTGGTTCTTGCTAGTACCCACATCTTCATTTTTCTTTTGGGTTTCATTACGGCCTCTAGATGATCTACCACTTCCCCTTCCTCCTTGACCACACCCTCTTTGTCTTCCTTCAAACCTTTTATTCAGCTTCTCTTCAACTCATAGGGAAAATTGGTATGCCTCTTCAATGCTGGTCATTCTTACCAGACTTAATTCCTCCTGGATGTTAGGTCGCAACCCACTGATATAACGAGCAACCTTCTCCTTATTTGCTTCTGCATGCCCCGTTCTAATCAAGAGTCAGTAAAATTCCTCTATATATTCTTGGACTGATCTTCCTGCTTGCTTTAACCCATGCATCTTCTTAAACAAATCAAGCTCGTAGTCCATAGGAATGAACTACTTCTTCAATTTGTCCACCATGCAATCCCATCTTGTGATCTTCTCCTTTCCTCTTTAGTTTCTTTCCAATTGGACCACTTGCCACCAGATTTTGGCATGGCCTTTCAGTTTGGCCTTTGCAAACTTAACCCTATCTGGGTCCCTGATATCCTCATACTCAAAGTATTCTTCCAGTTCATTGATCCAATCGATCAACTCATCTAGTTTCAGATTTTTTGAAAATACACCTACTTCAATTGTAGGTCTTTTCCCAAACTTAGTAATGGCCCTAGAAAGCCTTTCCTCTACATGATTCAGAACTTCCCCTTCTGGTCCAACTTCATCTTCTTTGTTGTCATCTTCACTTTCATCACATGCGGCCACAGTTGCTCCTCTACGAAGCTCCTCCTGCAATGCTTGTACCTACCTTTGGAGGGCTCTGGCCTCCTCAAGATTAATAGCTCTGGCCCTTTTGCCATGCTCTCTTCATGGAGGCATCTTCTTAACTCAAACCCACAACTACACAGTCCTGGTGCAAACTGCCTCACAGTCGGCGCTCTGTCTACACACTCAGGAAAACCAGCTCTGATACCACTTGATGGGGACACAACCCAAGAACAGAATGGACACAAGAGAAAAGAGAAATTGTATTAACTGAAAAATAAGCTAGTACATTCAGTACAAAGAAAATAAACTTCAAAACATGCCCTAAGGGCTTACAATAGCATAAATGTGGAGATAATTTCTCCTTTCAGTACCTCCTCTCAAACACCACTCCGAACTGCCTTTTACAATGCTAGAAAACTCCTTAAATAGACCCTAGAGGGTTAAGGACTAGGAGTACATTCTATAAAGTGCTATTAGGCATCCACTAACCAAATAGAAGGTTCCAGAAGCTGCATTGGAAGTCGACGCAAATCTAGAAGAATCCAGAAATGATAACCGAACTTTCGGGAGGCATAACTTTTGAATCGTAGCTTCGATTAATGAACCGTTTACATTTTTGAAAAGCTCTTGAAGCGCTCTATAGCCCTATGGATGAGCTTCACTCGTCCCCCATTTTTTGGACCTTTTTGAGGTCATTTAATGCCCCTAACTTGGCTTTGAAGCATTCTTAGGAAGTCTCCACAACTCAAAAAATTCCAATAACTCTCAAACCATGGGGCCTTTTGACCTGATTCTTTTTTTGGAATGCTCTAAATTACAATTACATTCATCTATCCAATTTACACCTCCTAGTTCACCAAAATGATGGCTCAATTACATACTCCTATTTTTTTAGGATTTACACGAACACTGATAGTGGAACTATGAGAGTTGGAACCTTTATTTGACCCAAATGGGTATCCAAAAATGAAAACACATGAAACAGAAACTAAGTCTAAGTATATTTTTTTGGGTGACACAGGATTGCCCTTATACCTCTGGATGCTCTTGCATCAATTTCAATACAATATTCTTGCCAAAATAATTCACAAGACAATGCCTCATAAGTAACTTAAAATAAAAGGAACAATTTTATAGGAAAAGCAACATAGATGTGGCCACATTGGTAAATCCCAATTAAAACAAGACATGTCCCCAAGGCACAAGGAAACCAACATCAAAAAAAATCTAGCAAAATGATAAGTGTCAAATTGTTGGCAAGAAAAATAAAAATTATATTAATGCAAAACTTGAACAAAGGAGCAACCAAGTTTCACATTGAATAACAATTTCACAAGAATGATGTGGTTGTACCAAGGTTCCATAATGGAGAGGAGGAGAAACTATCATTTTATGGAACTAATGGCTTAGAAAGAAGTCTCATATACCCTATGTCTCTGAGTGCTTCCACCTTAGACTGGGTTTTAAGTGGGTGCACTAATACATCTTACAGAAGGTTGTAGTATCGCATATGTTGAAATGTAATGGGTTAGGCTCCTAGTGTTGAAACTAGCCCCTACTAATAGTTGATCTTAGAAGGGAAGGTATGTTTATGTAGCCTTGTCATAGAATTAGCATTTATCAATTATTCAATTTAGTATCCTATCCTTGTGGGTAAGCATCATATCTATAAGGTATCATGTAAGTTCTTTGTGAAACCTAGAATCTCAATTTGAATTGTATCCAAAAGGATGTACCTAAATAAGTAATTATCCATATTTACCATTTTACATTATACGGTTTCATTTGCGCAATGTAAGATATCCATATTATTCAACATGTACATTGAGATGATGACTCCTAGATGAATAATATCTACTTAAAGTTAAGAGTTCTATATGATGGTGTGATAAGTAACAATCATGCTAAGGAATCCAACTATAAACTACATCCTATATCTAATATAGGAATATCACACCTTCACACCTACAAATTTGACTATATTACACAATGGTGTCTCGAGTAGATTAATGTTCAATATTGTAGTCCCTATAAGAAGATGATAATCCCTCTACTATACACATACACACACACATCAGGTGCTCCATGACCACCTTAATATAAATCATTTTGAGGTCAATTTTCACTACTATTTATATTATAAACAAATCTTAATATTCCACTTGTATTCACATCTAGGATATCGTTTTATATAGTTCACTTCATCATGTTTGATATCTGTTATAACTTAGATACTATACCTTTGTGATAGACTAACCCTTCTATATTATTATTATATTTTTGTGTCGTTATTACAAACTCATTTTCTTTTGTTAATCATTTAAGATCACTTAGCCCTTATGGTTTTACCTAAGGGTGTTATGTTTTTAGTTGACTCCCTCATAGAAGCTACTAGCTTGAAGGATGAGTCCATTGAAGTTCTACCCTTCTGAAGGTAAAATTTAAATTGTATATTCGTTCATGGATCCATTAACACCTAGTGTTTCATAAAATGTCTCTCATACTAGAATGTCATGCCCAAAACTTTGGACAACAAAAAAAACAATAGTTTTTATTTTCTTAAATTCTTGTATTGAATTACACATGTTATGACTAGATTAGCATAGAGTTTAGGTAGTTTGGGTATATCAATTCTGCATACATAGATAAGAGTTACGTGCAATAGATGGTATGTGTGACCATAGGTTAAAATCATTGTTTGGAAGTGAACTCTTAATTCAGCTATTTATCATAGAGTAATACCTTTATTAGACATGGGTTACCTTAACATTTTACCTAGGTCTTAGGTAACCCTAAATAATAATAAAAAAATTTTGAATGTCTAAATGTGTAGTTGATTGATTATTGATTCTAGTTGGTCACGATGTCAGGTGATCTATTTCTTTTGGCTCTCTCTAGAGTCACATCACATTCAGTTGTAATGGTCAATCCAATTACCTTTATTTAGGGTTCTACATTGGTTATGTTTAGAAGAATGACATGCAAGGTCCTAAGCAACATAGGTTCATAGGTTCCATTCTCTGTCGTGTGGACAAAATCCTTGCACATTGTTGATATATTCTAGATTAACCCCTACGTAGTGGAAATTTTAACCTTGTCTCCTTTGATTTTTACATCTTTAGATCTGGGCTCGCAACAAGAATCACATTAGGTTTGTTTTCTTTGTCATGCTCTTATTACAACATACTAGGACAATCCCCTAGAGAACCATTATGTGCTTAAGGGGCACATTGTTCAATTTCTAACATAACCTAATGGATCTAGGTGAAACACTAATCTCTTATGGTGAACTAAACATTGACATAAAATACATCTTCTAACATAACCCTATATCAACTATTAAGATATCTATACTATTATAACCTAGACCAGCTTCTAACCATAACATAGGCACTTTACTAACCGAATGAAGCATACTTGGATATTTGCGATGTTCATTAAGTCATAAAAATAATGTAAGATTTGATAACCTTATCCTATCATTACTTGCACATAGACAACATACACTAACAAGCTACCTATACTAGTATGCTATTTGACCCTTATACTAACTAACTAATACTTTATTTATACACTTACAATTTCAAATTGGCTTATATTCTATCAACTAATGCCTTAAATTGAAACCATAGCACTCATTATCTAGTTATCATTCCCTTGAACCAAATATAAAATTTACTTTACAAATGATATTTAATGACATAAGAATCCAACATTAACACCTACACAAATTTGATATGCCCATTGTAATGTACGTTCAATCCTATGTAGTAACACTTATCTATCATTGCTGTTATATTAACTAGATATCATAATATACTTATGTAACTATGTTCCATATCTAAATTTGAATTATTTTAATTACTTTAGTCCACCATCTAACCTCATACTTTTATTTTATTTATTTATTTTTAATTCTATCACCCTAACCACTTACTTACTATCAACCCTAATAAGACCATATCCCACTAACTTAATTAACATTCTTAACACTAATTCAAAACTACTAAAGGAAGTCATGAATTAAAATCCTAAACTAACATTTTCTAACTAAACTCATTTACTTATCTAGCAACAAATATTGTTTTGATTAAATAATAACTGCTTTACTAACTAGCATACTTCCTAATAACTTATGCTTAATCCATGTATTATTGGCTTACTTATCACCTAATCATAATTTACTTGTTTTAAATTTAGTATTTTTCTATCCTTATGTCCTAACGCTCATCTACACTCCCCATAATCTTCAAAGAATTTACTTATTTCCAAGATCCTAATACTACTCATGACATAAGCATTTACTTCCCTCAATCCAAGCATTATCTTAAGTTGTCCCATCCTATGACTTTAGTTTCAAGATGCCTTGGTTCTAACAAAAAAAAACATTCTGGTTTAAGTCCTTAGTTCATGAAGAAATAACCCAAACAATGTCTTCATTTCCCAAAAGGAGGTGTGGGGACCAAGGATTCATGTATTCTAACATATGTCAGCCCTTGGTCCAACTCCCTAAACCACCTCAAGTGCCAAAGAGGGGGAGTTTCAAGGTGGATGTATTAAGTGTAAGGCTAAACTTAAAAGAAACTTTTCACTCTTCCAACCATGGGTGCCTAGGAAAAAGAGGAACCTAACTTAGCTCAGAACTTAAAAGCAAGTGTCACCTCATAATGTCTTTTCTTGTATCCAACAGGAGAGAAAATAAGTGTGGATTCCTAGTGGACCCCTCACGTATGATGAGTCTAGCCTTTCTTAGAAGTTGACACTTAGACTAGGTAGGGATGCCTTGGAAAAGTTTATAAATTTATATTATTAAATTATTATTTTTGGATGGTTCAAGGTATTGTCATTAATTTTTCATATTCATATTTATTTATATTGATTTATTTACTTTTCTTCTTTTCAAATTTAAATTCTATTTTATATAAAGGGATGTTTTCTAGCTTTCAACTAAACATAAGGGGTGGTTTCTTAGGATTCCACCACACTTGACTTGACATGCCTCCCCTTTTTTTCATTATTTTATTATATTCCTTTTTGTTTGTTGGATCCTATCCCACAACCAATATATTGTGTGATTTATTTCTATATGCACAAGAATCCAAGAATATTCCTTCTAAATAAAATATTGGACTATAATAGACATCCTCTTATTATGGTCTTCCTCATAAAATTTCTAGAGTAAAATGTACACTACAACAAGCTTTTCCTTAAGCTAATTTTCTTTTATTCCTATCATAGTATTTTAGTGTACATGATTGATGATGTGATGGTGATAACTAGCCTATAAATGATTAGAACTTGGAAACAAAATGGACTAATTTTCATGTCCATGAAATGAATTATCAAATGTGATATCTTTTTTCTATTATATTGAATGCATAATATATACATTTACAATACAACCACTCATCAATTAAGTTAAATCAACTATTTCAAAAAAATAAATCACTATGAAATATTTACAATAATCAAATTATAAAGGGAAGTATCTCCTTCACATGATCTTCATCTCACATGTCAATTTACATAATGTGAAAACTCACAATGAATATAAACTATATAAAAAAAAAAAAATTTAAATCTTTCCTTACACAATTTTGACAATATACCATGGTAACCAAATCACAATGAAATAACAATGAAGACTTGAAACTAGAACACATTTAAGATGGAATGGAACATTAATCTCTCTTGACACACTTAATTTCTTTCAACCTTGTCAAGGGTGAAACCCTAATATCTTCAAGGAAACCATCTTCACAAAACCTACATACACACATAAACTAGGAACCATGGAGGCTCACCTCCCATCCTAGGCTTTTATGAAGCCACCCATCGAATAGGGGAAATAAGATCCAAAAAAGTTACACACATACATCACTTGCCATTGCATGAAACACAACACATAACACACAAAAAATCCCTCCCATGGCTTGCACATTGATTCACCATTGGAACCATTGAACATAAGGTGAAGGTGTGCTTTCAAAAAGGAGACTTTACATATCATCACATACCTGCAATAAATAAATTCCATTCCCTTTCAAGGCTTTCACAAATCAACAATTTCATGCCCTTTTAGGGCTTTCATGAATCTCCTCCAACATACCACCATTAACTATAGCATCCTTGAATACCCATACTCCTTAATCTTCCTTTCTACACCATCATTTTCCTTATCATCCCCAAAGAAAGATATGAATGAATATGGCATACAATGGAGCCCATACTCTGAGGTTCTCAAGTATATTTAAAGCCCAACTAAGCCCTTCACCCTGGACTTATGTTCCCTTCCCAAAGGGTGAGTGAAGCCCTCACACCCATAACAACACTTAACATTGAACTCCTAAACAAGGAGATTCAAGAAAGAAGAAAACCAAGAAATTCACATGAACACACTACACATATATATTGTCACAACTCCATATAAATATCTACAATACAAAGATTCATCACACAATGCATGATTCCAAAACACATACTCCATGCTTCCTGATTTATTTTGCAATACTAAAAGAAAGGAAAATGAACATGGTTTGAATCACCAACCTTGGTCCAAGCTAAAGGCAATGCTAGTTGTAGTAGAGCTCCCTTAATCTCCCTCTAACCCTAATTGTCTCTAAACTTAGAGAGTGGGTGAACACCCACTAATTTGACCAAGACCCTCTAATAAGGACTTCTTACTAACTATTTTTAGCAAGGGTGTCAAGCCACTTTCTCTTACAACTTGTCTTCCTCTAAGTTTTCTATATTTGACATAGTGAGAACATGGGAGAGGACACATGTGACAACTCAAATTTCGAATTGGTGGAAGAATGAATGGGTAAAGGGGCCCTCTAGGCTATCTAGGCACTCACATGGTCAAAATTAGGTCCCTTACTTGTGATACTATCACATGGGTAGCTTATTTTGACATAAAAGGTACTGTGGGACCACATAATGACCCCTCAAAACCCTAGGCAAGTCCAATTTCGAATTTCCTTTGACGGCACGACCCATCCTACCCTTTGTCAAGTGGGTTTGTTAATTCATTAACAAGGTAATTAATTTCAAGGTAAAACTCCACCATAACCAAAACCCTACATGACATGTCATTGCACACAAAATTCACAAGTGTCAAGTGACACATAAAAATACATTCCACATTGCCATGACATGCCCCCTAATGTATCTTTGTGATTAAACATTTCCACATGCAAGCAACTCACATTTATGAAGGAAAATACTTTCACAATGAGGCTTTTGAATCTTCCAAAGATTCACCTTGGTTAGAATGTGATCACAAAGGTTTGGAACTTGTTTCCTCTAAGAATTTGAATGATTCCACTTCCTACACATTAAACTTAAGCATCATTAGTCTAGGAAGGTCATATAAATATATATTATAAATGCATATAAATTTCAAATTTTATGAAATGCTTATTAACATAATTCAAACTAAATTTCTTTTCTTAATCATTTCAAATATATCATTCAAGATGTTAGAATATCAATTCTACATATCATGAACCATCATAATCATCTATCTACATATCATAAATCATTATAATCCAATTATCATTTTGCATCACATTATAATCTAATTCTATCATGTCATAAGACTGCATTCATATATGTGTTCGATCATTTCATACACCATAACAATTTTTTTTTGTACTTAACATAGATACAAAACACTATTGTAATGTCAAAATCAATAGATAAAAGGTGAGGATGTGGAAGAATCTAAGAAAGAAGAAGAACCTTTGAAGAAGAAAGGAAAGGTGATCATCACCAAGCCACCTATGCCATCCATTGTAGTCTTCACAAGAAAGTCAAGGAAGAAGGCTGACAAAGAAGGTGGTGATATCATTTTTAGTTGACCTCCACCCACCTTCCAGGATAGGCTATAAGAATTAAGAGATGGAGCTAGTATAACCAACTTCAAAGCTTTGAAATATGAGACTAGGACTGAGGCTGAGTAGAAATAAATTAAAGATTTGGTCATGGACAAAATGGGTCAATGGAAGTATTCACCTGACTAGCTAGTCTCACAGATTCCTAGTGTATTAATGGAGAAAATCAAGCCAAGATAGAAATTTTCCAAGAAAACTATCAAACACATATATGCACAAACCTTGAGTTAGCTACTTTTGAGCATGCTAGATGTTGAGGTGAATAAGTCATTAAAGGAAAATAAAAATAAAATTACTGTCAAATTCAATACTTGTCTAATTTTGATGAAAGATGTTAAATATATTGTGAAGAATGAAATAAATACATGGAAAAATGTCTATCATCTTCATAAACCAAGTGAATATCTAGTTGAAGTAAAGGATGATGATGATGATGAAGTCAAGGATCAAGAGGATGATGAAGGATCAACTCAGTTTTTTACAGATGATTTTTAAGAATTCAAGGAGCAAGAAGCTACTAAGGAAGATAAGGAAGATGATGAGGATACTAACCCAGAAAAGATAGCTATGTTAGTCATTGCCTCACTTCTTCACTCTCTAAGTAAACCATTGACTACATCAAGCATGGAGATAGCTTCAGCAAGTTTGGTTGTGACTACTACTAATACATCAAATTTCCAATCACTCTTTGCCCCAACTCAGCTTAGCATATGATTGACATAAGTGACTTCCACTTCATCCACTAAGTTGCAAACTCCTTCTTTGGCTACCAAGTTGAGATCTTCAGTCTTCACTTCTCCAATTTTGACTTCTTTAGTTGTGAATACATCCATGGTAAGCTCTCCAATTTTCTCTACTTTAGTTTTGGATTCTATAGTTTTGACTTCATCAATTTTGGATTCCTCAAGCATTTCTATAAGTATTCCATTGATTAGTACAGTATCTTTTTTTACTACAAGTCCAAGTATATCTACTATTGTTTCTATTCTAGATACATAGGCAATAAGCACAAGGACAATTGAGCCTAAGGCTCAATTGAGTACAAAATTTTTTGGTAAAGGAAAGGAAATAGAGGATGATATTGATCTAGATGAGGAAATAGTAATCCCCAATTAGGATATCCACAAGCTTACTCCAAACTAAATGTAGACATTTGGTAAAATTCCCCAAAAAAAGGGCTAAATAGCAAAGACTTAGAGAGGAGAGAGATAAGGAGTATAAAATTATTGAAGATGCCAAGAACATTTTGTCAGAGGCAATAGGAATTGAGGTTGATTCTTCTCAAACTATTTTGTACTAGCTTGAAGAGGCAATCCATAAATTCAATGGTGACACAGATTGTCAAGACAAGCAAATTGAGAAGGCTGAAAAGAAATTCAATAATAAAGTACTAGAGCACAATTCTCATCAAATTGCCATTCATCAAGTAGAGATTTTGTATAATTTTGGTCAATCTTGAGACATCCTATTCCAATGTATCATCACTTTGTGGGAAGCTATGTGATGTCTCTAAGTTCACAAAAGGAAATAAAGGACAAATTATCCAAAATAGATGAGGGTCTAAAAGCCAGTACTCAACAATTGCAACTTGAGCCCAGTTCAAGCTTTGCACATTACAAAAAAAATAGAGTTTTGTCAGATATGCAGGTTGAATTTCTAAGAGAAGAAGTAAGGATCCAATCAACATTGATTGATATACAAAATATGATCCTTCTAGTTATGGATGCTAAGCAGAAACATATTGTATATTCAAAAACTCTGATCCATGATAATAACTTCTCTATTGCAAACCACATGATAGACTTATCTGTAGAGGTACAAATTCCACTTCATACATGCAAGGTCTTGCAAGAAAATTGAGATAAAATCTTGGCAATTACCCTCAAGGCACATTCTAAACTTTTATCTCATTTTGGTGTCTCTATGTAAATAAGTCAAAGTAAGTCTTTTGCATTACTATCAAAAAGGAGGAGAGACACATTGTATATTGTATATTGTATATTGTTTGTATATTGTTTTGAGAGAGACATATAGTATGGGGAGAAATATGCTATGGGGGAGAACTCGCAACAAGAAATTTATGATGTATATAGCAAAAGTTGTATAGTATACCTTACAAAATTAGTTTTGAAAAATCTCAAAAATAGTGGACTCTACCGAGCTAGTATCACGTGGTAATAAATACAAAGTATTTAGTTTTGGGCTAATAAGTGTTTTTGTCACTAATGCCAAAGGGGGAGAATGTTGACATATCAGTCAAGTTTGTTATTAGTGACACACACTTATTTAGATTGTGTATGGCTACCAAGCTCATTGTACAATTTATAGTGTTTGCCAAGTATTAGAGTTGCTACTGAGTCTTCTAGACTAATCCCAGTGGTTATTGAGCATATTCATATTAGTATGAAGTCTAGCAGTTCAAACCAAGAATTTTAGTATACACTAAGTTTATCAATGATTATCAAGCATTGCAATGTCTATCGAGTTCACAGTTCATGTAATGTGAAGCTAGTGTTTACCAAGTTCAATCAAGGTAAACAAGTGATTTAGTGTATGTCAAGTTGTACAATATCTACTAAGTCACCAGTGTAGACCGAGTTTAAGACTACTTGATAGTGATCAGTATGGACTAAGCTTCTACATCTATTGAGTACATGATGATGCTAAGAAATGATAGTGGATGTCGTGTATCAGAACTTCATCGAGTAAGTCTTCAGAACTCGAGTATCTTCATGTGGGTTGACTTAAGACTACTTGACAGTGATCAGTATGGATTGAGTTTCTACATCTATTGAGTACATGATGATGCTGAGAAATGATAGTGGATGTCATGTATCAGAATTTCACCGAGTCAGTCTTTAGAACTCGAGTATCTTCATGTGGGCTGACTTTTTAATATTTGTGTTAACTTGTGTCATGGATGACTTTCTAATTTTGTAATTTGGATTGGTATATATATGTAATGTATTGTATCATATTCAATGTGTGAGTAAGAATGTGAATGTGAGCATATATATTGTAATGTGAATAAAAAAAGTTCAAGTTATTGTTAGGAATAAGGTGTCTCAACCTTGGATAATTCCTATTCTTATTATTTGTTTTGTAAAATGTATTTCTTGCAAATAATGTTGATGTTTCAGCATCTTGAATTATGTATAAGGAGATCATCGCTAAAACAGTTATGACGGATTCCTATGACACATAAGAGCTATGTCAGGAAGATTCAATGATAGGTGAAGACATGTGGAAATTGATAAATTTGAGTACTATACACTCTACCCCAATAGTGGGGTTCCTATTTTCTCAGAGAATGGTAAAACCCTAATACAATTACCTTTGGGACTAGCCCTAGAGTGAAGCGCATGTTATAAGAACTTTTAGGGTTGTGAAGAGAAGAAATGCGAGAAAGTATATTGTTGGTACTGTGAGTTGCTAATGGAGTCTTCTATTGTCACTATTGAACTTGCATTGCAAGTGTATTGTAACCTTGTGTTGAAGATAATGCATTGTGCAGGTTCTAGAGGGGTGGGGTTGTTTTATTGAAAGGTTTTTCCCCACTGGAAAATATTTGTGTTATGTGTTTCTTTCTCTATCTATTTTCTTTATGCTTGGTTGGCTGAAATATTGTTGTTTACATGATATTGAATCTGTAAGTGTAAAATATTTTAATAGGATTTGCACCATACTTCTCTTAAGAGATTAGTCTAGGAAGTTGTTTCCGCACCTAAGTTTCCTTACAAGTGGTCTAAGAGCCTGATCAACTTTTGATCCTAGTTGTTGGGTAAGGTTTTTTGAGCTAATCTCAATTTGAGTGGGAGTCTTGTGTAGAGCATCCTAAATCTTATTTGTAGATTGAGATGGTGAGTTCATCATATGGAAGAATGGAGGTGGAGAAATTTAATGGCACTAATTTTGAGTTGTGGAAACTCAAGATGGAAGACATGTTGGAAGATTGTGACCTATGGGAAGTGACTTCAAGAACTACAAGACTAGCAACTATAGCTCAAGCAAATTGGGATATCAAAGACTGTAAAGCTAAGGGTCTCATAAGACTCTATTTAATCAATGTAGTTCTTTTAAATGTTCTAGATGAGAAAACCGCATATAGTTTGTGGGAAAGACTTGGGGTTGTGTATCAGGCCAAATCTTTGGTGAACAAGTTGTTCTTGAGGAAGAAGTTGTACTCTCTATTAATGGAGAAAAGTGGATCCTTAACGGATCATTTAAATGCATTTAATTTGCTAGCTACACAGTTGACATCAACTGGTGTCAAGTTAGAGGAGGAGAATCATTGCTACACACTTTTGTGTTCCTTACTAGATTCATGGGACCATCTTGTGATGGCTCTCAGAAGCATGGTAGTCACTTTCAAAATGGATGATGTGGTGTCTTCACTGCTATCAGAGGAGATGCAGAGAAAGGCTTCTATTTTGGAAAAAAAAGCCCTTGCTATTCGTGGGAGATCCATGGAAAGAGGGAAGAAAAATGACAATAAGTCTGGCAATAAGGGTAGATCCAAACCCCATGGGAAGTTAAAGACTTCTAATAAGTCCAAGGAAAAATGTTTGAACTATGATAAACCTAGGCACTTTAGTAAAGATTGCAAAGAGTTGAAGAAGAAGAAGAAAGGTTCAAATTTAGCTTTAGAAAGATCTCAAGAAGATGGTGATGCATTCATCATAGCTTTGGTAGCCCATGCATTTGATGATGTGCAGTTGGTTGACCTAGGTGCATCTTTTCACATGACCTCTCATCAAAATTGATTCTCAAAATATGAAGAGTTTGATGGTGGAAAGGTGTACTTGGGTGATGATTCTCACCTAAAGATAGTTGGATGCAGAAGGGTCACTATAAAATTTCCCGATGGATGAGTAAAGGGAATCAATGGAGTTATGTACATTCCAGGTTTGGCATGAAACCTATTATCTATAAGTATGTTGAATTATGTAGGTGTGCAAGTTGTTTTTTTGAAAGAAGGATGCAAGATGATGAGAGGATCGATAGTGCTTGCAAGGGGTACTAGGAGAGATACCTTATTTCAGCTAGATGCATGTATTCCTCTATGTAATAGTTCTTCATCCTCACCATCTGAATGAGCAGTGAAGAATTCTGTGGTTATTGGTTCTAATGGCAATGCAAACACTTTGGAAGGTAAGCTTCCTATAGAAAAGACAATGTTGTGCCATATGAGATTTGGTCACATTGGTGAAAAGGGTCTCAGAACCCTAAAAAATAAAAATCTCATTGAGGGGTTAAATGATTGCAAACTCAAGTTTGACTTCTGTGAACACTGTGTCTATGGTAAACAAAATCATGTTCAATTTTACTCTAGTTCTCACAAATCTTCTGATGTTTTGGATCTTATTCATTCTGATGTATTTGGTCCTGTAAAAGTTCATTCAATCTCCAAGTCTTTATTTTTGGTATCTTTCATAGATGATTATAATAGAAGGACATGGATTTATTTTCTTTAAAGTAAGACACAAGTCTTTATTTGATTCAAGGAATTTAAAGCCCTTGTAGAGAATCAAACTAGTAAGAAGATTAAGTGTGTGTGAACTGACAATGGTGGTGAGTTTTGCTCAGCAGAGTTTGAACAATTCTGTAAAGAACAAGGTATCAAGAGGCATAAGACAACTCCTTATATCCCATAGAAAAATGGAGTTGTAGAGAGAATGAATAGGACACTAATGGAGAAGGCTAGGAGTATGCTTAGTGGAGCTGGTTTAGAACAAAGGTTTTGGGCTAAAGCTATGGTCACTGCTTGCTATCTAGTTAACAAATCTCCTACATCAACCCTTGTTGGTAAGACACCCATGGAGGGTCTAGTAAGAAGCCTTCAATTAGACATCTTCGTGTTTTTGGTTGTGAAGCTTATGCACATGTACCAAAGGAGAAAAGATCTAAGTTGGAAAACAAAGCTATTAAATGTATTTTCATCGGATACAGTGCTGGTGTGAAAGGATACAAGCTTTGGGATCCTGTGACTAGTAAGGTGTTGTATAGTAGAAATGTTATTTTTAGAGAGCTAACATCTTCTCCTATTGTGCTACAACTAGATGAAAAAGAAAAGGAAAAAGATGTTGTTAATTTCCTCCTACCCCTGAAAAGAATGAACAGAGAGACCATGTTGGGTCTAATGATAAGGA
Source organism: Cupressus sempervirens (assembly GCA_028749045.1). Taxonomy (NCBI): domain Eukaryota; kingdom Viridiplantae; phylum Streptophyta; class Pinopsida; order Cupressales; family Cupressaceae; genus Cupressus; species Cupressus sempervirens. The sequence continues at coordinate 183,221,371 of CM053783.1, forward strand.
GAGCTCTAGCAGCTCTGATAGTTCAGAAGAAGAGGAAGAACAACCTCACCCATAGCCCTTGAGGAGATCCATGAGAGAAAGAAAGAAACCATAAAGGTTTGGTTATTCTATGTTAGATTCCAGTTGTGCTTTTGCTTTGATTACTAACACTAATGAGCCTAGATCTGTGAAAGAGGCTTTGGGCATGGAAGATACAAGTTCCTAAATTGGGGCTATGGATGATGAGATGGCTTCATTAGAGAAAAACAAAACTTGGGACCTTGTACCTTTGCCTAAAGGGAGAAAATCTTATGGCTGTAAATGGGTGTTCAAGAAGAAATTCTGTATAGATGGTAGTGTTGAAAGGTACAAAGCTATATTAGTTGCAAAGGGGTATTCATAGGTAGAGGGAATAGATTATGGTGAAATATTCTCTCTTGTTGTAAAGTTGACATCCATTAGATTTCCGTTATCTCTTGCTGCATCATATGATTTAGAGATAGAATAGATGGATGTGAAGACAACTTTCCTTCATGGTGATTTGGAGGAAGAGATTTATATGTCATAGCCTAAGCACTACATTGTTAAAGGTAAAGAATCCTTAGTTTGTAGATTAAAGAAATCTTTATATGGTTTGAAGCAATCTCCTAGGATGTGGTACCTTAAGTTTGATGCCTTTGTGTTGTCAATTGGATTTGTAAGATTGAAATCAAATCATTGTGTTTATTTCACAGTTGAAAATGATTGCCTTCTTATTGTTGCATTATATGTTGATGATATGTTGTTGTTTGGGAAGGGTAAGGGTATGATTTTTGATTTTAAATCTCATTTGTCAGCATAGTTTGAGATGAAAGATCTTGGGGCAGCTAGGTACATCTTGGGTATGGAAATTAGTAGAGACAGGTCTAATAGAAAACTTTGGTTGAGTCAGAGTAAGTATGTGAAGTCTGTGTTGGACAGGTTTAGCATGGAAGATTGTAGACCACTATGTGTTCCTATTTCTATGGGAACAAAGTTATCTTTAGATGATTGTCCAAAATCTTCTAGTGAGGTGGAGGACATGAGTAGAGTACCTTATGCTAGTGTAGTTGGCAATATTATGTGTGCTATAGTTTGTACTAGACCAGACATTGCCCAAGCAGTGGGAGTCCTAAGTCAATTTATGGCTAATCCTAGATCAGTATATTGGAATGCAGTTAAGTGAGTATTCAGATATTTGAGGGGTACATCAGATTACTCCATATGTTATCATGGTAACTCTTCTATATTTCCGCATTAAATTTGTATTTATGGCTTTGTGGATTCAGATTGGGCAAGTGATATTGACCGCAAGAGATCCACCAGTGCTTATGTCTTCACTATGTTTGGTGGTGCCATCAGTTGGATGAGCAAGCGACAACCTATGGTTGCTTTGTCCACTACAGAAGCTAAGTACATGGCTGCTACTCATGCTTGTAAGGAATCCATTTGGCTTAAGCAATTGTGTTCTGATGTTGGTGTTGATGTAGAATAGATTACTAGTTGGTGTGACAGTCAAAGTGCTATTTTCCTTGTGAAGAATCCAACTTTCCATGCCAGAATGAAGCACATTGATGTGCAGTTTCACTTTGTGAGAGGTATGGTGGAAGATGGAAAGGTAAATTTGGAGAAGGTAGATATTGTGAAGAATGTTGCAGATGCATTAACAAAACTAGTGGGCACTGAGAAGTTCAGATAGTGTTTGGAGTCTATGGGCCTTTTGGCCTATAGTGGTTAGTTCTTGTTATGTTCTTGTTGCTCTTACAAGGTGTTTGACAAGCGGGAGAATGTTAGGAATAAGGTGTCTCAACCTTGGATGATTCCTATTCTTATTATTTGTTTTGTAAAATGTATTTCTTGCAAATAATGTTGATGTGCCAGCATCTTGAATTGTGTATAAAGAGATCAATGCTAAAATGGTTATGAGGGATTCCTATGACATGTAAGAGCTATGTCGGGAAGATTCAATGATAGGTGAAGACATGTGGAAATTCATAAATTTGAGTACTGTAGACTCTACCCCAATAATGGGGTTCCTATTTTCTCGAAGAATGGTAAAACCCTAATATGGTTACCATTGGGAGTAGCCCTAAAGTGAAGCACAAGTTATAAGCATTTTTAGGGTTGCGAAGAGAAGTGATGTGAGAAAGTGTATTGTTGGTACTGTGAGTTGCTACTGGAGTCTTTTGTTGTCACCGTTGAACTTGCATTGCAAGTGTATTGTAACCTTGTGTTGAAGATAATACATTGTGTAGGTTCTGGAGGGGTGGGGTTGTTTTACTGAAAGGTTTTTCCCCACCGACAAATCTTTGTGTTATGTATTTCTTTCTCTATCTATTTTCTTTATGCTTGGTTGGCTGAAATATTGTTGTTTACATGATATTGAATCTATAAGTGTAAAAGATTTTAATAGGATTTGCACCATACTTCTCTTAAGAGATTAGTGTAGGAAGTTGTTTCCACACCTGAGTTTCCTTATAGTTATGAATGTAGTAGATAAAGAGAGAATTGTGAAGGCCATAATAGTGTAAGGAGTAGCTGAGGCATATCTAACACAAAAAGGTGATCAGTACACCAAGGAATCTCTATCAACAAACTCAGTTGCAAATCAAAGATCTACTGCTTCATCCTAACACGTGAACTAGTCAAAATCCTTTAACAAGATAGACCTAATAGTCTTTCATAAAATCTCTTTACTGAGTGCATACTTCATTGTATGTTTGTAAAACCTCAAACAAGGTGGACCTAGTAGTCCTAATTTCTCCTAATAGGGAAAATCATTAGAAGTTATCAATGTAAGCCTTAACCGACCAACTTTATGCTGACGTACTAAAGTTTTTGGGCATTATCCCCACCCTAGTTTTACTTTCTATTTGGAAGGTTTTGGGTCACCAAATCTTTGTGTTCAAGTGTTATGGATGCTTTCATGTTTTTAGTTTCTCGTGCATGCAATTAGATCAGTTGTGATGAATTAAGTGCTAATTAATTTATTGGATTAAGAATTGAAATTGGTAAAGTTTTAGAAGTTAATAATTCACCCCTCCCCTCTTAGTAACTTAGCATAGTCTTGAATATTTCCAACAACAATGCTCTACTTTATTAGAGATCTAAGGATACCTCTTTTACTTGGAACAATAGAAGACAAGGTTTCAATCAAATAGAAGAAAAACTAAATGGATTTTTATATCAGGTAAAATTCCTAAAGAGTATCAATTTTTCTATACAACACTCTTCCCTTCTCCATTTCTATTCATTATTGAGTCCTTTTATCTATTGAATTAAAAGGAACCTTGGTTAGGAATCCATTTAAATTTAAAATTATACAGTTTAAAGATCGAGATCTAATCAATTTACTTGAACACTAGTGGGTCAACAAAGAAGTGGAATGCTCTAAGTTGTGCAAGGTGGTTCAAAAAATTACTAAACAATATCTTATACATTGGAACAAGACCAAATTTGGAAATATCTTTGAAACTAAAGTTAAAATTGAATTTGATCTAGCCAATATAAATTCAGAAGTCATAGAGAATGGTATGAATGAAACTCTTTATCTTAAGGAGAAAAACCTAAGACTTAAACTAGAAGATATCCTAGCCAAAGAGGAAATCTTTTGGAAAAAAAAATATAGGGAAAAATAGTTAAGAGAGGGTGATAGAAACACCAAATTATTCCACAACAATACTAACAAGAAAAGAGCCACAGACAAAGTGGATAATTTCAAAAATAAAGGAAATATCATAATTGAATCACCTAATTAAATTGCCAAAGAAGAAGTTTCTTATTCTGAAAAATATGTTATATAATTTGGAAGGATCTACTCTAACCTTCCAAAATCTCTTTCTTGATAATATTCCAAAAATTATCTTAAATGATCAAAACAAAGAAATACTACAAAGAATATCTAAGGAAGAGGACTAAGGCTTTCTTCCAAATGGTCCGTGAAAAATCCCTTTGGTCAGATGACTTCCCTACATGATTTTTTCATAAATATTTGCACTTCTTGGGGGATCAGATCACTGAATCCCTAGAAAATTTTAGAAACTTTGGAGGCCTTCTTAAAGAGGTCAACTACAATTTTCTTTCTCTTATATCAAAATAGGATCCAATGGAGAGCTTCAAGGTTTTTTTGCCAATTTTTTATGCAATACTTTATACAAGTTACTTTATAAAACAATGAAAAACCGAATGTTGAACCTTCTACTAGCTCTGATAAGTGAAAAGAAAATTGGCTTTGTCCAAGGAAGATCCATTTATGATGGGATTATAATTTCCCAAGAAGTGATCTAGTCCCTCAAGTACAAAGGGTTTCTAAGCATGATGATGAAACTAAATATTAGTAAAGCCTATGACAAGGTTGAGTGGAGGTTTCTATGTAGATGCCCACAAGCCTTTGGCTTTTCTAAGCTTTGGATTAATCTAATATTTGAATACATCTCAACCCCCAAATTATCAATCTTGGTAAATTGGACACAAAAGGGTTCCTTCTCTCCTTCTAGGGGACTAAGGAAAAAGGATCATATTTCTCCTTTTCTATTTATTATTATGTCTAAAGTTCTGGGAAGATCCTTGGGCAACTTCAAAACCAACTAATCCCTTAAAGGTAATCAAATTTCTCAAGAGGAGGAAACCACAACCCACCAAAAATTCATAGATAATACCATGTTATATGGGGAAGCCAAAATAAAAGAAGCAAAATCCTTTAAAAGTATCTTCCAAACTTACATAATAGCATCTGGTCAAGAAATAAGTTTATCTAAATCTGAAATCTTCTTTTTCAATACCAAGACTTCTGTAGAGTTGCAAATTAGTCAAATCCTAAACATTAAGAAGGCTACCCTCACTTGAAAATATTTGGGTATTCAATTAAGGGAAGAAAAAAGCTCCTAGTTGGGATTCCCTTATTAACAAAATTAAATCAAGAGTCCAATTCTGGAAAGGAAAATGGATATCTTTAGACTATGCTCAAGTCAATCTTGTCCAGTATCACAATATACCAACTATTGGTTCATCGCCAACTCAAGAGACGGACAATACTAATAAAATTTTAAAACACTTTATTTGGAAAGGCTCAAAAGATTAAATGGAAATATCCCTCCTAGCCTAGGAAAAAGTTTGTCAACCTGGGAAAGAAGAAGGATTCAGTATCAAAAATTTGAAGGATCAAGCAATGGTCGTTGGTGTTAAACTTATTTGGAAGATGATCATGTATCCTCACCTAAAATGGACAAGGACCCTATTCAATAAGCACTTGCATTCTAATTATTTTCTCAGTGTTATTAGAACCAAAAACCCTCCTTGGGACTCCAAGTTATGGAACTGTATGTTAAGTTCTAGATCTATTATTTTGAGAAAAGTCACATGGAAAGTTGGTTAGGATCAAGTGAGATTTTGGATGGACTCATGAGGTGGTTACTCGAATCAACTTGAACCATTCTGGAGGAAAAAATTGGTGTATTCCTCATTAACTATTTTGAGTAAGATATGGATTCCTCAGTATAATGGAAATGGAAATCATTCTCTTTCTTTAATATTTCCCCTCATGAAGAAAAATAACTGACCAAAATATTAAATAAAAGATATCTCGGCTTTTCTAGACAAGAGGATAAACTAATATGGGATGGAGCCAACGATGGAGAATACAATCCAAAGATGGCGATAACTATATCATAAATCTAAGGTTCCACCCTAAGGTAGTATTTCCCTATTCCCTTTGTTGGAATACCCTTTGTTTGCCAATAGTTGGGTCCTTCTCCTAGTTAGCTCTTCAAAAAATAATTTTAATTATAGATGGGAAAAAGAGGATTGGATTTGAGGACGCCCCTCGATATCTCTTTTGAGGAACATTTGAGAAAGATGCAAATCACATCATACTACAATGTTCTTATGCTTCAAAGGTATGGTATTGGTTATATGGAAAAATGAATTATTAGCTCTTCCTAACTCTTTATTATCCCTTCTTCTCTCTTGGCCCAAGTTAAATTCTGACAATATATACTATGGTAAATGGATAATATCTCCTTCCATAATTATGTGGGAGTTATGGTAGTAGAGAAATGGAAGAATTTTTAAAAATACCAATATGGCATGGGATCAACTTACTATTAAGGTAGAAGTTTCTATCATAGAAACCCTTGACAACAAAATTTTAATTCTAAATGGGACAACCAAACCTATGACCCCATGGGATGATAAAATGGGAAACAAGTGGATGACATTGAAACTGCCTACTTTCTATGGGAAAAGTGGGAAGGATAGTAAGGAAAAAAAGTTCTTTGTGCTTGGACCCCATAGTAGAAAATTGGGTGAAACTTAATTTTGATTGTGCCTCAAGGGGTAAAACAAGTACTACTAGTAAATGATGTTGCATTTGAAATAATTAGGTAGAGCTTCAAGCCAAATGTATGAAATCAATAGGTGAGGTAACTAACAATGAAGTTGAATTAAGAACCCAAATTGAAGGGCTATGGATTTGTTTAAACTAAATTTGAACCAGGTGGAAATTGAAGGGGACTCATCAATTTTGATTAATGCCTCCAAGAAGAAATCAATGCCCAATTGGAGGTTGAACTCTCTCCTATCCAAGGCTTTATATTTATCTAAAAACATAAAGAAATTGATTATAAACATATCTATAGGGAAGGAAAAAACTTAGTTGATAAATTAGCTAATGAATGATAAGATGGGAAAAATGAAACCATAATCTTCCCCCACCCTTATCCACCATGATTATAGTCTAAATTTGGACAACTTAGTTGTCACTTTGTTTTGATTCTATTAAACTATTAAAATTCTTTTTTAAAAAAAATTAAGATTGATTAATAAAAATCAATATGATTTTAATTTAATGTATTTGGACTTCCATTATAGCATAATTGGTCTATTAACTAATATTTAACTCTAGATAGGGTTCAAGTAAGTTCCTCTATCATCTCAATTATTCAAATTGATAATGGTAACTTTAACTGGAGACAATTTAGAATTAAATGATAGAGGTTCCTAACTAATCTACCCCCTTGATTCACCTTGTAATCCTTAAAATTATTCTATCTTTCATCCTTAGAGGCCTAATTGATATCTTAAATTTCAATCTTGGATGTACTTATGAACAATTCTAATTCAATGCTTTGGATAGGGTGGCAAGCATTTTGTGTGCATACACCACCCCTCCCTATGTCTGAGATTTAACTACTCTTTATTCCTTAAGGTATGGTGGTATTAATAATTTATTTCCATTCCTATTTCCTATTTAATAAGGAATTTTTTCTTCTTTCTGCATTATGTTGTTCGTGGATAGCCCAATCAAGCTCACTTCTCCTTCTTACCTTATGGCTTTCTAAAAATATATTAACATAGAAAGAAATGTGTAGTTTGTTTCAGTTAGAAATAAGGTTATTTGGAGAGGGTTTCTCCAATGTTTGGGAACTCAATATATCAACTACCCTAACAATTTTTTTCTCTAACATGGAAATTATGTGATGTGAATATCAGGATTTAACTGTGTGATTTTTGAGTCAAACTCGATGACCCATGTTTCATGAGTAGTGATTCAACATGAATCCATCTCTCATGAGAATAAATGGAACACTTAACACTCATTGGATCTAGGTGATGCTCACAGGGGTGAAGCACCGGGACTTCCCGGGAGGTCACCCATCCCAGTACTACTCCAGCCTGAGCGCGCTTAACTACGGAGTTTCCTCCACAGTTAAACCCAAAGCTGGAGTAGTACTGGGATGGGTGACCTCCCGGGAAGTCCCGGTGCTTCACCCCTGTGAGCATCACCTAGATCCAATGAGTGTTAAGTGTTCCATTTATTCTCATGAGAGATGGATTCATGTTGAATCACTACTCATGAAACATGGGTCATCGAGTTTGACTCAAAAATCACACAGTTAAATCCTGATATTCACATCACAATTTGACTAGCTGTGGAAATCATGTCCTACTTATCAATGGAAATTATGACCATGTTTATAGAAGTTTCTTGCCACTTCTATTCTGATAATGACCTTATTGCCAACCTCTATTGCAAATCGTTTGATGAACAACTATTGGGAGATCTTGACATTGTCCTAATAAATATCAAAGGTGACCTATTGATCCCTTTGGAAGAAAATTACAACATGTTATATGTAAATGGGGAACCAATCCCTACTTACCTGATAATCTTTACTAGAGAAATATATGATTTCTCCTATTCCTCTTTTCCATCTTGGACCCCATTGGAAAAGAGTGGTTGGAAAAATAGTTTGAGGAGGAAGGGATTCTCCAAGAATATCCCTAAGGATAGTCATTTGAAGATTTATGAGAAACATTTAGGGATAATTAGGGTTTGATGATGTTTCTTTTCGAAAGACTTGTCATCTTTTCATAAATTAGTTGTGATTATAGAAACATCTTTTCATCTTAGACAATCATTTAAGATTTTTTACACTAAATGAAGCCACATAAAGTGTGCAAGCTTAACTGAACCATATTTATTTTAATGTGGAATATATCCATTTTCTCTGAAGTATTCACTCTTTAAATTCTTGGATTTTTGTTAACATCCTAGTTTATATATCCTATTGATTTACTAAATTATATTTTATTTTGATATGGGCTAACCCATAAAGTTTACGATCTTCAAGAAATTGAGTAGACTTTTCATTAAAAGATGCAAGTAATTGGGCTTTTACTTTCTTTAGCTTACATGGTAACCTAGTTTGATTTTATGGTTTCCAAATTTGAGAGCCTAGTAATCTAGAGACTAGGCCAATCTATTTATGGATACTTTTTTGTATAATATGAAAACATTTTTAACCATTTAGTGCTAATATTGTTTTCTAAAAGGCCATACAAAGAACTAATGTTAAGGTAAAACTATTGATTGTGTTATCATTTTTTTTATGTCTGTATGTTTTATGTTTTACTGAATACAAAAGTCTACATTCTTATCTTAATTCCACTCATCAACTAGCTTAGCTTCCCTTGGAGGAGTAAATATTTTCTCTAAAATAGATCTTTAAGCTTTATGGAAAGTGCTCTTTTTCAATTATGGATAGCTATTAAGAAAGGATTGAACTAGGGCTAAATATATCTATAAGACTTATGATTTTGAAACATTTCTTCTCTATGACTTTATTCTTCAAATATGTGTGATGGGCACTCAAGATATACTATTTCTATCGTCATCTCTTGATTTGCCTTAAGCTCAAAGCTTCCATAGTTATAGAAAAACAATGTTTTCTCCAATTTTATTCTTTTAATGCATCCTAATGATTCATAGGAAACAGAAAGTGATTTTCAAAAATGAAAAGGTACCAACTCCTTATTGAGAAAAGATTTGTTTAGGATTTCTATTGGAATGTTTTAGCAGAGAACTTTTTGTAGGCAACCTCTTCTAATTAAGCATATTTCTCTAGATTCTTCCATACTAAAGGGATGGGATCTTCTCTTTCTCATTGTAACTTGACTTACTAAGAAAGTACTTGTAAATAGTATATAAAAAAATTAATAATTCAAATCTTTAAAATTATTCTAAATTTTTGTAATAGAGGGTATGCCCTCTTCAAGTCCCTATGTGGATATTTCTATGTATTCAGGACTTTGGTCCCAAGCTATACTGGGGATTTTCTTTACCTCATTATTTTTCCCTCAATACCTACACTTGAATGGGATTTTATGTAAATGTTGTTCAATTAATAAAAATGGACATTTTCCTTTTATCAATAAAAGAAAACATAATATATTTTTTTTATTAAAGAATTTATAACTGAATTCTAAACACTATTATATTATTCGCATTTTTTTCTTTTTGTACATAACTTATTTTATATTACCTTAAAATTAATTTTGTTTCCATAAGTGGGGTGATAAATGTTTAAATTTAAAAAAAAAGTTAACTATTTTTTAAATTAAGGGATCCGCATAATGAAAAATTATAAAATTATTGTCTTGATTGCACACAAAACTCAAATCACTAGAGGTCAAAGAAAACATTATGAGGTATTTTCTTTTATTTAGTACCTATTGTGATCCCACAACATACGCCCCATTTTGAGTCACAAAATGAGGACCCCCTATTTTTAAATTTCTTTATGAGGCATCTAGTTTGAAGCCTCAACCATTTTGGACCCTCCCCTAGATCCAAGTCAAACCCCAATCCTCAATTGGGCCTCATAGAGAAAGGATCATCTTTGTTCTTGCATAGCATTTTGTCTTGTGTGAGTACAGTTTTCATGGCCTCTTGATTTGATGAAATGTGAAACATCTCTCATTTATTATTGAAGTTCCCATCAATGACTACATAAGTGGGCTTGAGGAAGTGTTGCTCCTAATTTCATTGGTTTCCTACCAGAGCCTTTTGATAATTTAATTTGTAAATGTATTATTACTTTGGCTTATGTTCATTAGGAATCTTCCTTTCAGTTATTTGCTTTAATCTCTAGTTACTCTATCTTTTTTATTTTCTTTTCAAACACTTGGTAAAAATAGGAATTGATATAGTTGTATTGATAAATTATATTCATCATAAAATAGAAAATATAAAAATGTATCTCTTTGTGGTTAAATTTCAGCAACATGTTGTGCAGATTGGATGGAACCAACAAAGGCCTCTTCATGAACATACACATTTATCTTCAATTGAGTTACCTAGTAGGTTGAAAAATAGCCATCTAAAACCTTGAAGTTGGTCATAGATCAAATTTTCAAGAGAGTTACAAAAGGATCTCTATCGTTCAACATTGTGTAAAATGACAACTCAATAATACCTTCTTGGCAAATCCCAACCCTTCCTTAAAATGTATGAGATATGTGCAAATGTGCCATCAATAAGACATGTGTAATTATTAAAAATTAAATAGACAATAGTCCAGTCATTTGAAATGGAGAATGGATAAAAAGATTTATTCTAATCATCTTGCATTGGTTCTTGTGGATTGCTGACAATAGATTGAAACTTTGAGGTTGGACAACTTTAGTATAGATATGTCCTCGATGTAATAATTTTAAAAATTAAAAACTAAATCAATTAAAACTAAAAATTAACTTAATTTAAAATTAAAGCTTAAATAATTTAAAAAACTAAAACCAAATTTGGACTTTTTAAAATAAAACATAAGTAACTTGTTGTTTGTCAAATCATATGCTAATTTCTTTAAAAAATAATGAGAAAATAAAAATAAAATAATTAAAGTGTGTAGCTTGAAAAAAAAAAATCCACATGTTTCTAGTAAGAAGATGTTATTTCTAAGAACAAAGTTTCTACATAAAGCATATTACTTTAAAAATAATAGTATAGTTTTATATAAGGAAGTTTGCACCTATAGAGTTGATCCATGGCATTAAAAGACTTGAATAAGAATAGCATGATACAATTATACACAAAATTATGTTACATATAGACAATTGTAAATTAGGAACACTCCAATTCAATTAAGCTCAAAACATAAGATAGAAAGGAACTCCAATTCAATAATAGAAAATAAAAATAGTGAAAATGTTTTATAATTGATCATATAAGTACTTTAGTATTTTTAAAGAATACAATCAAGTATGCATTTTGATTATATATATATATATATATATATATCTTATTCTTAAGGAAACAAAATATTTAAGTTTTGTTTTAGATCATGTATCTTATGTTGTGTTTCTATTGTGTGGTTATTGTTGGGAACTAGATCACCTCCATGAGGGGCTCATCTTGTTTTGCAATACATCAAATGGTATTAGAACAAAGGTTGGAGCTAGTTTATCTTGTAGATTTGTTTTTTAGGTTTGTAAAGACCTTGGAAGATACCTCTGAGAAGATTGGACTCTAGGGCGATAGATGGTCTATGTGATGTTGTGGAGACTAGGATTTTAAAGAAGGCTAGATAATATTTTAGATCTGAGATGGGTTTGATAAAGAATGAGATCATGAGAGATATTATTGGTTTACCTAGGAATGTTGGTATTGAAGGTGGATATGAGGAAGCTACTAAATGCTTTGAGGTTGCTAGATCTAGTGGTGAAGACAAAGTTGATCACATGGAGAGACCTGTGGAAGATAGAGTTGGTCGGTTAAATAGATCTAGATCTCAGTTGAAGTTAAAGAATAAGATAAATGTTTCTAATTTCTAATGTACTTTGAATCTTGAAGACTTGATTGATTGGATTGGTGATTTGGAAGACTACTTTGAGTTAGAGGATATTGGAGATCCAATTAGAGTGAAGTTGGCACAAATTAAGCTGAAAAAAGACATGATGCTCTTCGGTGGAAAGACTTATAGCGAGGTAGAGAAGAAAGTGAAATGAAGATCACATCATTGGAATTTGATGGTGACCAAGTAGAAGGCTAATTTCATCCCTACTGATTAGGAAATTGAGTTGTTTAAAAGATTGCAGAATATGAAACAGAAGGATATGTCTAAGACAGATTATATCAAGGAGTTCTACAAGTTGACTATTTGGTCTGGGCATAGAGAACTTTCTAAAGAAAAGGTAGCTCAGTACATTAATGGTTTGAAATTCAATATTTAAGATGAGGTTGGTATGTTGAAGATTAATTTGATCGACAATGATTAATAGTATTCTCTAAGAGCATAAGATAATATGAAGAGTAGAAATCAAGATAGATCTTGAGGGAAGGAGAAGTAGGATCAATCAGTAAAGGATAAATAGAAAGATGAAGATGAACCAAAACTTATTGAGAAGAGGACAGGTAAGATTTCATTTAAAGGTACTTTTTTTCGTTGTAGAGAATAAGGAAAAAGACCTTATGAATGTTCCTAGAAGGTTGGTGATCAAAGAACTACTATGGTGAATAAGTCTAATGACTTAGTGAATGAACCCAAGCATGAAGGGGAGAGTCTGTTGGCTCGGATAATCCTATTTTGTAAAAGGATATTGAAAGCTTGTCAAAGGAGTAATTTTTTTAGGACTCATTGTAAGTTTGTTGGTAAAATTTGATGTAGGAGCATCTTGCATCATGAAAAAAGGGTGTGATCAAAATTATAAAAAAATAAAAAATAAAAAAATAGAGGCGAGAGAAAAGTGATAAAAATTAGAGGAAAAATAATAATAAAATAAAATATAGAAAAATAGAAAAATAAGAGGAATTTCTATTTTCAAGGTGCATAGGTGGTGTAAATAGAAAAATACGATTAAAAATAGTTGTCATTCCATTTATTGAGGTGTGTAGGTGGCATCTTATAAGTTTGTGGAAAGTTCCTTAAATCATGCATTTAATATTTGTTGTAATCCACAAAGGAAATGTGATTTTCTAATTGGGCCACATGGTGGTGCTTGGTTGTATTTGGGTGGGAACTTAATATTTGTTTTAAGGTAGTTGTATTTACCTTTTACCCCACATCGGTCATGTTTGTAATATCTTGGGTGGTAAGTGCCTATATAAGAAAGGCTTATGAGAATTTGTAATCAAGCTCTTCAAGGATAAGCTCTTAAAGGTCAAGCTCTTCAAGTGTAAGCTCTTGGATTGGAAGCTCTCTCATATTGTAAGAATTTGGAGTTCTCTCATTTGGAGAATATTGTAATGAATTTCAAGTATTAATGGATGCTTTGTGAATAATTTTATCTTCTCTTTGTATCCATATTATTGTGTTTTTGTTTGTGAGTTGGTAAGGGTAGTGTGGCCCTTCATCAATGGTATCAAAACATACCTTTGTCAAAACCTATGATGTGATTGTGGATGGTGGTAATACTAATAACCTTGTTGCTAAGGAGATGGTTCAAAAACTTGGTTTGAAGAGAGTGAGACATTCTTGTCCTTATAGGATTGGTTGGTCACAAGATGGACATGCTTTGGAAGTGAGGGGGAAATGCCTTATTAAGTTTGAGATTGGGTAGTATCAAGATCAAGCATTGTTTGATAAATGAGCATGCGTAGTTGTAACATATTACTTGGTAGACTTTGGTAGTATGGTTTTAGGGTTGTGCATGATTGTGTCAAGGACATATTTATAGCCAAAAAAGGTGGTAGGAAGTTCTCACTGATTCCTTTGCAGAATGAAGAACTTGGTAGAAGGAAATTGAGTTTTGGCAAGTGAGTTATGTTAGAGGATTTTGAAAGGATTAGAGGTCAATGTGGGAAACAAAACTATGGTACACTGAGGAAGGATGTGAAGAATAATAGAAAATAATTGTTTGTTCCTTGAAATGATTTTCATAAGTGGAAGAAGGGAAAGAGTGTGCAAGTTGAAGACTTGGGGGACCTGTGCGTGAAGAACTAGTTTGGGATTTATGTGTTGAATTCAACAAGATGTTCTTCAATCCTCTAAGAACATCTTTTTGCACCTAGGGTTTCTAATGTAGGAGCATCACGAGGTAGTTTGTAATACCTCATGCTTTAGTGGTTTTGACTTTGGAGTTGGAGAACTCAATCAAAGAAGGGATGTTTTTCAGTCATTATTGGTATAGTTCCTAGTTGTAGTGTTGACTGAAGCACTTAGTCACTAAAGGATCTCAATGAATCTTGTGGTGCTCTGTTGTTCTTGAGGTGTAGTGTTGACCAAGGAACTCAGAAAATGAAGGACTCCACAATGCTTATGGGAGTTTGGTCATTATGCTTTCTCGATAATGTGTGGCTTGCTTGGTGGTTTTGTTGACACTCAGTAGTTTGGTTTGTCAAATGGTGTTCTTGCAAATTTGATCAACTGACTTGGTGCATTTAATGCATGTAGCATGTGATCATGACATTGATCAATCATAAGGATACGTGTGGACCTATTAGAATTCGTCTTAGTTGTATTTAATTGTTTTTGTAAGCTATGTTGGGTTTGTTTGGGTTTTAGATGGTTTTATTTGTAATAGGCCAACTTATGTCCATGATTGTATTTAAAGAGAACTTGGGTAGCGATGTAGGATGGAGGATTCAGTCAGAGGGGTTGAGGAGTAGAGGTTCTAATTTAGAATCTAGAGTTGTAAATTTATGAGTAGAGTTAGTAGTTGTAGCTTGCAAAACAAGAATATTTCTTGGTGGCTTGCGAGCACAAGTTTAGATCTTTCTAGGTGTTTCTACCAGATTGTTGTTGTGTTGAAGATCTGGACTAGCTAGTGTTTGGGTTGGATCTTGTGGCATCTTGCATAAATAATTTACTTTATTTTTATTATGGTTGTAACTAGGAAGGACTTACAGCCTAGGACATTGCTTGTATTCAGTTATTTTATTAATAAAGACTTGATTTTGGTGTTAGATCTTATATCTTGTGTTGTATTTCTAATGTATGGTTATTTCTTGGAACTAGATCAGCCCCAATGGGGTTTCATATGATTCTGTATTGCATCAAAGATAGAGAAGTTTACTAGAGAAATCTTTGATTTCCCCTCTTCTTCTTTGTCATCTTGGACCCCATTGAAGAAGACTATTTGGAAAAGTACTTTAAGGAGGAAGGGATTCTCCATGAAAGATCCCTAAGGATGGCCATTGAAGATTTATGAGAAGTATTTAGGTATAATTAGGGCATGATGATGTTTCTTTTTTGAAGACTTACTATCTTTTCATAAGTTAGTTGTGATTTCATAAACTTCTTTTATCTTGGACAATCATTTAAAAATTTGTACACTATATGAAACCACATATAGTTTAAAAGCTTAATTGAACCATAGTTATTTTAATATGGAATATATCCACTTGCTTTGAAGTATTCACTTTTTAAACTCATGGATTCTTGTTAACATCCTAGTTTATATATTCCTCTTGATTTACAAAACTCTATTTTATCTTGTTATAGGCTAACCCAGATAGTCTAGGTTCTTCAAGAAATTGAGCAGAATTTTTATTAAAACCTAAAAGTAATTGGGATTTTTCTTTATTTAGCTTACATGGTAGCTAGGTTTGATTTTATGATTTTTGAATTTGAGAGGCCAGTAGTCTAGAGACCATGCCAATTTATTTATAGATGCTTTTAAGTTAAATAAAAAAAATATTTTTTAACCATTTAGCGTTGAGATTGTATTTTGAAAGGCCATACAAAGAACTAATGCTAGGCCAAAGTTTTTGATTTCATTATCAAGCTTTTATGTTTATATTTTTACGTTTTGTTGAGTATGAGAATCTTCATTCTTATCTATAACATTTTGCAATAGATCTAGAGTTAGGAATTGAAATAAACATATAGGAAAAAAAATATTAAAGAAATATAGAACTGCCAAGAATTAAAAAATGTATTGGTCACATTGTACTTACTAATAATTAAATTATGCACATGGTTCATGATTTATATAATTCTAAACTATCGCAAGAAGAACAGTTATGGTGAGCATGCAATCAGAAACTAAAGATGGACTACAATCAAGGTAATCACCCTTGATTGGTGTATTAACAAATTAAATCATGCATAAATAATAGACCAAATAGAAGCTGATTGTATTGTTAGAAATAATTATACTAACACCTGACCTTAATTATAAATAAGGAGAATATAAGATAATAAAGAAAGGAGTAAAGATGGAAAATCAAGTGTGAATAAAACCTGCCCCAAAATCTATAGAGAAAAATTCTTCTATGACATGAAAAATATTTTGGACATCTGTTGAATCATAACTATCAAGGTGTATAATGAAGATTCTTCTCTGAAACCATAATGATGATCAGGATCAATCTGTATGAGTTTCCCCAAAAACACTTCTTGATCAAAGAATAGATGGCAAACAAGAAAACCATCTATCAACCAAATGGAAGATATAGTAGACAAAAATTTGCATAGCTCCCTCAAACAAATTATAGATGGAAAATAGAGGCAAAACATCTATCATTTAAGGATGTCATTAACACATGATTTTGTACAATTGGTCCTAACAACACAACTCAACCATGCAAGAATAAATCAATGAATGAAAATATAGGTGTCAATTATCTATAAATCTAATCAATTATGGAAGAAAAGGAAGCATTACCACCAAGAGGCATGACATATCCACAAAATTAGTGTGCCTTAGAGAGAAAAGAAAGGTAACATCCATGCAAAGAGGGTGTGATCTTTACCTATCTTTGATGTTGAATCAAGTCCAACCTTTGATGTTTTGATATTTTGATACAAGCCTTTTCTTGTGGGCCTAAGAAGAATTGGTGGCTTTCATTTGAGATAATTGAGTGGCATGATTAAGAAAAGGTTGAAAAATCCATTCTTGAAAGCTCTAATAGATTCAATTCTTGCAAAAAAATATGACCTTTATTCCACTCATCAACTAGCTTAGCTTCCCTTGGAAGAGTAAATATTTTATCTTAAATGGATATTTAAGCTTTATGTGAAGTATTCTTGTTCAATTGTGGATAGCTATTAAGCAAGGATTGAACTAGGGCCTTAAAATATTTGTAAGGCTTAGATTCTTGAAGCATTTCTTCTCTATGGATTTCTTCTTAAACCATGTGTCATTAGAACTCATGACATGTTCTTTCTACCTTAAGCTACTAATATTTCTTTAGCTCAAAGCTTTTGTAGTTATAGAAAAATAATGGTTTCTCCAATTGTATTCTTTTAATGCATCTTTATGATTCATAGGAAATAGAAAGTGGTTTTGAAAAGTTAGAAGCTACTAACTTCTTGTTGAGAAAAGGTTTGTTTAGGGATTTATGTTAGAATGTTTTGGTTGGGGATATTTTTTGGGCAACTTCTTTTGATTAAGGATCTTTCTCCCAATTCTTCCATACTAAAGGGTTTGGATCTTCCCTTTGTCATTGTAACTTGATTTACTAAGAAATACTTGTAAATAGTGTATAAAAACTATAATAATTCACATCTTTAAAATTATTCTAAACATTTGTAGTAGAGGGTATGCCTTCTAAAATTTTCTAAAAAAGGGTTTTCCCTCTTCAAATCCTTGTATGGGTTGTTGACATATCAGTCAAGTTTGTTATGAGTGACATACACATATTCAGATTGTAAGTATCTACTGAGCTTATTGTATAGTTAATAGTGTTAACCAAGCATTTTAGTTGTTGTTGAGTTCTACAATTGCTACCAAGTCCTTCGGACAAATTTTAGTGTATGTCAAGCAATTACAACTATTGTGAAGATCAACAATGTAAATTGAGCATCTCAATGTATGTTGAGTTTACCAGTGCAAATCAAGTTGTGCAGTGCTTATCGAGCTCATAGTTGATGTGATGTGAGTCCAGTGTTAAAGAAGCTACTTAGTGTTAACCAAGTGATTTAGTTTATACAAGCTTGTAGTGGAAGCATTTACCGAGTCATGTAGTTTGAATCAAGTGATTCAATTTATATGTCAAGTTTCATAGTATTTACCGAGTCACCAATGCAGACCAAGTTCAAGACTACTTGGAAGTGATCAGTATGGATCAAGCTTCTACATCTACTGATTGCATGATGATGCTAAGAATTGATAGTGGATGCCAAGTATCAGACCTCATGAAGTTAGTCATTAGAACCTGAGTGTCCATATTTGAGCCGACCTCGTAATATTTGTGTAAACTTGTATTGTGGCTGACTTTGTAATTTGGATTGGTATATATGTAATGTATTATATCATATCCAAAGAATAAAAAAGCAATGCAATGTAATTGAATATAATTAGACAAGAGCATAAAGAGAAAATTACAAAGGCTACAGTAGTATAAGGAGTAGCGAAGATATATCTATTACAGGAAGGTGATTTATACACACAAGGAATCTCATACAACAAACCAAGTTGTAGATCAAAGATCAACTACTACTTCATCTTAACAGGTGGATCAATCAAATCCTTTAACAAGGTAGACCTAATAGTCTTATGCAAATATCTTTATCGAGTGCATACTTCATTGTATGTTTGTAAATCCTTTAACAAGGTGGACCTAGTAGTCCTTATTTCTCCTAATAGGGTAGATCATCAGAAGTGATCAATGTAATCCTTAATAGGCCAACTTCATACTGCAGTACTAAATTTTGTGGGCATCATCCCTACCCTAGTTTTACTTTCTATTTGGAAGGTTTCTGGGTCACCAAATCTATGTGTCAAAGTGTTATGAATACTTTCATGTTTTCAGTTTCTTATGCATGCAATTGGATTAGAATATATGCAAAGGATTAATTGGGTAGTTGAAGTTAAAAGTTTTAAAGTTACTAATTCAACCCTCCCCTCTTAGTAACTTAGCTTTTCATAATATTTCCAACAATTATTATAAGAGATTTGTGGTTCTTAGAGAAAGTTTAACAGCTTGAGCAAAGATCAAAGGCCATGGAGATATTCAAACTTGACAAGGCTATTGACAATGAAAAAGCTAGATTTGGAAATGGCTATTACCCAACTCAAGAAAGCAAAGGAGAAACCCTCTCAATACCTAAAAAGAATAAAAGATCTTACAATTCAAATGAATGATCATCTCTACACTAAAGAAATAATTGAAGACCTTCATCCATCAAGCAGCTTAGATGAAGAAAATGAAGCAATCAAAGAACTCCTAGAAAAGAATGGTTCTCTGCAAGAAGAAGTGAAAAAACTAAAAAGAGAACAAGAAATTCAGTTAGTAAGGCTATTTGAAGTCATGGAAGAGAAAAAAAAAATAAGAAGATAAAAGTAGAAATGGAAGGAAAAGATAATGAGATTCAACATCTATCCCTTCAATAGGCTGACTTCATTAATCAGCTCACAAATGCAAATGAATAAATCATGAACCTAAGATTAGAAAATGAAATATTGTAGAATGATCTAAAATCTGAAAGAAAAATCAATGAAAGAATGATGAAATCCCAAGAAGACATGAATTAGTTGAATGAGCAAAATGTCTATAGACAAAAAGGTAAAGTAAGAATTGGATATAAAGAAGAAGGTGAATCTTCCAATCAAGGAGCTCAAAAGAATCAAAGACCTACTTGCAATCACTATGGTAAGATAGGTCATACATCAAAAAAATATTGGAGCAATGGGAAAGAAAAATTCAATGGATAGTGCTACAATTGCAATTAGCATGGTCATAAGGCTAATGAATGCAAAGAGAAACCAAGATTTGAAGAAAAATGTCACAAATGTAAGAAGCATGGACACAAGTCATCAGAATGCAAAACCAAGATATTGAATCTAGCAGGACAAATTATGAAAGCTATATTTGGTTGGGGCTATAACACTTGGTGCAGATGTCATTATTGTGGATAATTTGGACACATTGGAATAAATTGTGTAAAACATCATATGAGGAAAAGAGATACTACTAAAAGATGTTTCATTTGTATAGAACTTGGTCATCTTGCCAAGAACTGTATGAATGTTGGAAGGATTGAAGATGAAAAGAAGGCAAAGGTTGATAACATTAGAAAATAGATGAGACAACCATGGGTTCAAAAGTCTATCGAGAATGCAAGTTAAAACAATGATGAACAAGACACTCAAGAATTGGGTGACCACCATTTCTAAGAGAACTGGAACTAGGCTACCAAAGGAGACATCCAAATCAGTTCTAGTTGAAAGGAAAAAAGATCCATATTAGTATTCAAGATAAAAAGGGATTACCATGTAAAAGGGTACTAGTTACTACCGAGTTACGTTCCTTACCAAGTGAGGTTGGGTCACAGACTCTAGCGAGAAAGGTTGAGAGTAACTAAATTTTATGTGGTTACCAAGTGATAGAGTACTCTACCAAGTAATCAATGCAAGTGAAGTGGATAACAGTTTCTTAATTTGACATACCATTTGTACTAGGTATTTATGACAAATTTTGGTGAAAGGAATGAAATTGAAGTCATTTTCACTATGATTTTTTAAGAGTTATTTTGTAGTGTGATCTTCAAGAGCATCCAAGTGATTTGAGAAAAAATTTACCAAAAAAATTTGAATTATCTCAAACCCTACTGAGTAAAGATGGCATCCAATAGTAGCAAGGCAAAATGAGGATTAGATATGTTGGTTCATGGTGTAGAATGGAAAGAACCAGACTTTAAGCTCACTTCTGCCATCGTGGAAACCCTAGGCCTGAGCGGGGCACAATCTCAAATCCCTCAAAAGGTACTATTCATTAACAACATTCATTCTCATTTTAAATGCATGATTCAAGATATTGGTACTTTAGAAATGGATGAAGCCCTAGAAAAGTTGTGTGTGAATGGCATTTTGAAACTCGAGCATCAATATCTTGAAGCTAAAGGATTAACCCATAATCCTCACATGCCCTATGAATTCCAAGTGAAATGGATTAGGTTTATTCTCAGATGAGTGCACAATGGATAGTTATGGTTGGAACAACCAATTTTGATCATGAAGAAGATGATTCATAGAATCACTAGTCTCCCAATGTTAGCTAAAGCTAAGATGACCAAAACCCTACGTTAGGATGAACTAGAGAAGAAAACCCTAGAAGAATGTGATGGTAGAGGAGTGAAGATTAGCATTGTCACTAACATGGAATTTAAGTTTGGTATTCATATCATTGAACACAAGATCTACAGTTTGATCAAATTAATAGTGTGTCATACAAAGCAGTTGACCTGGCATACAAGGTAGTCAAGAACAATCTTTCTCTTGACCTTGTCGAGATACTATTGAATTAGCTCACCAAGAACATGGAGAGCATCAGAACATCAAAGAACAACTCATGTAAGTCTGTTTCTCTATTGACATGTTTATTCTTTTATGTTCAAAAATTATTTGCATCAAAAGGTTCAATTGTATGGAGAAAATATGTGCCAGTACTCTACCAAATTAATGAGTACATTGCTAAAATGGGAAAAAACTACTCTAGTATTATGGATAATTGTTTTGATGCATTTAAAGAGAAAATGAATAACAAATTCTAAATTCCCAAGAAACTAGTTGAGGATTACAAGGATGATGTATGTTTTATGGTAGATAGTGAAAAAGTATACATTTAGGTAGTTAGGCCTAGGATTGCAAGGGTGAAACATCTTGTATATGAGGTTAATATTGATGAAAAAAAGATATAATTGAGGCACTTGTAAATGAACCAATTGATCCCAAGGCTACATATTTTGGCACATATGATGAAGCCAAAGCTAGGATAGAACTAGAAATCAAGCTCCCTCAGGTGGTAAACAAAAGAAAGAAAGGAATTTTCAAATTGAAAATAAGTTCTACTCTTTTGTTAATTGAGGGAAAAGGTGAGGATGAAGAAATAGAGAATTAGGAAGCATCAAAGGAAGAGAAACCACTGAAGAAAATAAGAAAGGTAATCATTACCAAGCCTGTTGAATCATCCACTATATTGTTTACTAGGAGATCCTCCAGGAAGAAATCTAATAAGGAGGAGATGTAATATTCAAGAGACCTCCACCCACCTTCCAAGATAGATTGAAAGAACTGGAGTTAGAGGACGGCATAACAAGTTTTAAAGCATTGAAGTATGAAACCAGGATTGAAGAAGAAAATAAATAGATTAAAGATCTAGTGATGGATAAAATGGGTAAGTGGAAATACTCACCTAACCACCTTACCTCTCAGATTCCTAATATTTTGATGGATAAGATTAAGCCAAGATGGTAATTTTCCATACAAATGATAAAATGCATCTATGCACAACCCTGAGGAAACTTATACCAATCTTAATACACAAGGAGATGAAGGATTCTTTAAAGAAAAATGAAGAGAAACTAACTTTGAAATTCAACACTTGTCTAGTACTCGTGAAAGATATTGAGCATGTTGTGAAGAATGCAAAAAATACATGGAAGAATGTATATCTTCTTCAAAAATTGAGTGATTTTCTAGTCAACATAAGTGATAAGGATGATTAAGAAAAGGATGAAGAAGGAAATGATGAAGAGACAATACATTTTGACAACATTGATGATGAAGAGGGAAAAAAGTAAGAGGTTAGAATTCTTTACCATAACTAAGGGGGTGAATTAGTTATTTAAGGTCCAGATGTACCAATAAAACTTTTCACTCAACTTAGTGAACCCATTAAACATTCATATCTATGCATGTATCCAAGTTAATCACTCAAACTTGTAGTTAACTAGTAAATCAACATGCAACAATAAAAACATGAAACATCAACACACATAACACAGTGATTTAATACGGAAACCCAATTTGGGAAAAACCACCAGTAACATGCTACTCCTTTTTCACTCTTCTGAAGTGATGCCTATGAAAGGCCAACCCTATTAAAGGTTACAACACACACTATTAAATGTGACCTGGTTAAGGGATTTCAATCACCTTGTTAGAAGTGATCCTGGTTAAAGGACTTTAGGCCATTCACTTGAAATGCCACCCTATTAAAGGGTTTTCTAATGAATGTTAAGTCAACCTTAGTCCAAAATATTTTACCCTAACTGATACAATTGTTAGAGAGTAACAGTAGAGATTTGATCTAATACAACTTACAACTTATCTTGCGAATCTCAGATCTCAATTCAGTCCTCAATTCAGCTTGGCTTTCAATCTTTGTAGTTCTGACAACTTGTTCACTCTTCAAGATTTTGTCTCCTTCAAGCCTTTTTCTTGTTGTGCCAATGCAATCACTTTTTTGATCACTTGATGAAGTAGAGTATCTATCTCTATTCTTCCTTGGTCTTCTCTAACCTTCTCAATGTCTCCTCCTTGACACGACACTCTCAAACTATTTGCTTCATGACCAGACATTCCTTCAATAGGAAATTAGAATACTTTTCTAGCTCTATTTTCCATCATCCAATTTAGGGTTTGGATGGATTAGGTAGAATACAATGTATTTATCCCCTATCTTATCTCTTTGAGAAACTTCTCCTGGAATCCATTTGAAATCACCTAAAAATGGTTGACCTCAAAATTTGTACCACCAGCTCATCATCCTTATCTTCCACCTGGTTCATAGACTTCAAGAAAAAAAACTTGTTAGCTTAGATTTGGTGAATCTTTGACTTATTAAATGATGTAGTAGCTTGGCATTATTGATCTTTTGATGCTTGGCACATACTGCATTGCTCGGCATCTATTGTGAGTCAACTCAGTATCAACTATGATTTACTGATGCTTGGAACCTATTGTATTTTTCTCAGCACCAACTGTGTTACTTGGCACACACTAGAATTTTCTTTTACTCAGCACCAACTAATTTTTTGCTTGGCATGAACTAACTTTTCTCAACACCTACTATCAACTTAGTCAAGCTTTGCAGATAACCTTTGTAGTACTTATTCTTCTAAAGTTTCTAAGTGTAGCCAACCTTTGTGTCTTCAAGTAGATTATCAATACATCATTTCACCATTGTCTTAATTGATCCTTGTTCTTCATTATATAACCATAATTCAACCTATCCTCTAGGTGTTGTTGTTACATCTTATTGATTAAATTCTCTTCATCAATCAGCTAAGTGATAGTACTTGGATCTTATAAGAAATTGTCTTACTAGAAAATAGTAGGTTTGACATCAGTGACAAAACAATGATTGTAACATATGTTTTGCTTCAACAATCTCCCTTCTTCAACAATGATCTTTTCAATCAGATCTCAACAATCTCCCTCTTTGGCATTGATGGCAAACCAAATTGATCAACCAAGTCACCTAAATGGTAAAACATTTTATTTGACTAGATTGACTGGGCTAAAATAGTAAGACAATATCAAAAATAAATTTATTTACTTATAGCTCCCTCTTATAAGGTAGATTAGGATGTCTTCCTCATGTTTTTACCTCTAATCAGCAACATCAATAATTATCTCCCTCTCTGATATACTTTCTATTTTCTCCCTCTTTGATCTTTTATCTTGATTAGTTGCTCTTATTTCTCCCTATGTTATTTCTTCCTTTAAGCTCTTGATCAATTCTACTATTTCTCTATTCCTTTATAGCTTTTGATCTTTCTTAGTTTTGATCAGTTTTTGCTATTTCTCCCTCTTTGAGAATAATGCCAAAGATATATCTTATCAACATCTTAATTATGCTAATATAGAATTTTTAGTAACTCTAGTTTCTCCCTCTATCACCTTTCTTGTTATTGATTTGGAATTTTAGCACTTTGATTACTTTAGGAAATACCTAAAGTAAGATCCTCTACATCAATTTGTGTCATTTAGCAATCTTATTTGATGCAAGACGGTCCTAATTTTATTTAAACAGCCTTTGATAGGGGTATTACCCCTAACTTACCTCTAAGATATTCATATACATCCTTAGGTAATGGTTTTGTGAAGATGTTAGCAATTTGTTCGTTTGAATTGACATACTCCATTTTCACCTATTTGTCTTCAACTAGTTCTCTTACATAATGATACTTGATTTCAATGTGCTTTGTCTTAGCGTGCATCACTAGATTCTTTGATATATTTATAGTACTAGTGTTATCATAATAAAGTATCACAAGTTTTGTTATGTCTTCCTTCATACCTTTGAGTAGATATTTGATCCATATAATGTTTGTACAGTTTATAGCAATAGCAATATATTCAGCTTTAGTTGTGGATTGTGAGGTACAACTTTGTTTCTTACTAGTCCATGTAACTAGTCTCTTGCCTAAGAAAAGTACTCCTCCACTAGTGCTCTTCCTATCATCAATATTTTCTCCCCAATCAGCATTAGTATAGGCTCTTAAATCAAACTTTTCATTCATCTTATAGTATAGGCCAAAGTCTTATGTTCCTTTCAAGTATCTCATTATTCTTTTTACTGCCATTAAATGATTTTCTCTGGGATTTGTAGAAAATCTTGCAACTATCCCAATAGATAATGCATTATCAGGTCTTTTATGTACAACATATAGCAACTTACCAATCATTGACCTATATAGTGTTTGATTTACTTCATCAAACTCGTCATTCTTTGATAGATTATGTCATGTTATCATGGGTGTACTTACTAGTTTTCAATCTTCTAGTCAAAATGTTTTTAGTATTTCCTTGATGTAGTTTGACTAGGTCAGAAATATGTCAAACTTCAATTGATAAACTTGTAGTCACATAAAGAATTTGATCTCACCAAACATTGACATTTCAAATTCATGTTTCATCTGATTAGCAAAATCCTTTCATAGAGCATCTTGTCCTCCAAATATTATATCATCAACAAAGATTTCAGATAATAGTATGTCTTTACATGTTTCTGTCTTAATGTATAGATTTTTGTTATCATTAGTTCTCTCAAATCCAATCTTCACAAGATGCTTATGAAGTCTTTCATACCATGCTCTTGCCACTTGTTTCAAACCATAAAGTGCTTTATGTAGTTTACATACCATATCTTAGTTGTTATCATTAGAAAATCCTTCTAGCTGTTCTATGTAGAATTCTTCTTCTAGTATGTCATTTAGAAATGCAAACTTAACATCCATCTGATAGAATTTGAATCATTTGTAGGCAGCATATGTAAGTAGAGTTCTTACTCCTTCCATTCTTACAATAGGGGAAAATGTCTCCCCATAGTCTATTCCTTCCTCTTGATCCTTTGCAAATTAGTCTGGCTTTGTTTCTTGTGATTTCACCATTTTCATCTAGCTTATTCCTAAACACCCACTTGGTACCAATCACAATTTTTTCATCTGGTCTTGGAACTAAACTCCAAGTTTTATTTTTCTCTATATGCTCAATTTCTTCTTCCATGGCTTTGCACTAGTCATCATCTTCTAATGCATCTCTTATTGTCTTGGATTCTTTCTGGCTTAGCAAGCATGATTCATTCCTTAGTTTATTCCTTGTCATTGGTCTGGCATCTTTGTTTCAAATAATTTGATTAGCAGGGTGATATCTTTTAACAGTCTTGGCTCAGCTTTTGTTTCTTTATTTTTTCTTTTAGCTTCAGAGTCACTATGTATATTTCTATCAAGTATCTCAATATCTCTTTCATGTATACTAACTTCAAAATCAGAATTTTTAGTTTCATTATTCAGTAACTTGGCATCTGAATGTAGCTTGGTTCCTAAATTTAGTTCAAAATTCACTAGTTATAACTTGACAGTTACTGAAACTTGTTGTTGGTTCCCAACTTGATTGGAAGCTTCTTCTTTAGTAGGCATTCCTTCATAGAAGTATACAAATGATTTGTATTCTTTTGGTCTTTTGATGGGTTCAGCATCATGAAATTTTATGTATTCATCAAAATTTACATTTGCACTTTCCACAATTTTTTTATTGTTAGTATTTAAACACTTATATGCTTTACTTCTTGTGGAGTAGCTGAGGAATATACCTTGATCAATTTTTGCATCAAACTTACCATTCTTTACATCTCTAAGAATATAGTATTTTCTCCCAAATAATTTGAAATTTTTTACATTAGGTGAGTGACCATACCATAATTCAAAAGGTTTTGTATTAGTACCTTTCTTGATTTGTACTCGGTTGAGGGTATAGACAGCTATACTTATAGCTTCTCTCCAGTACTTTAGTGCAACATTCTTCTCCATCATTAGTGTCCTAGCATAGTCCATTACTAACCTATTTCTTCTTTCAGTAATTCAATTTTGTGGAGGGGTCCTTGGTGCAAAATTCTATCTTTTGATTCCTTTATCATTGTAGAACATTTCAAACTCTTTTGATGTTAATTCTCCTCCTCTATCTAATCTCAAACAATTCAAACTTTTACCTATTTCTTTTTCAACTCTTGCCAAAAATCACTTAAAATTTTGAAAGGCATCAAACTTTTATTTTAAAAACATGACTGACATCATCCTAGAGTAATCATCTACAAATAATATTATATACTTATCTCCCCTATAACTTTGTACTTCTATAGGCCCACACAAGTCAGTATGAACAATCTCTAGTATATCTTTAGAAGTATAAGTTTTTCTTTTGAAACTTGACTTAGTCATTTTGCCTAGCTAACATTGTTTGCATATAACATTATCAAGCTTTTTTAGCTTGGGAAAACCTCTAACTTTCTTCATGTTGCTAATACTAATCAAGTTATCAAAGTTAACATGACATAACCTTTTATGCCATAGCCACACATCATAAATTTTCACAATAAGACAAGTAGCATCATCTACATCAAGGTAAAATAGATTGCTTCTAGTTTGATCTCCTTTTCCTATCAAATTCCCATTTGTGTCATATATCATAGCGGTCTTGTTTCCAAATTCAACTTTGCATCCACAATGCTTAATTGTGACACAATAGATTTTAATTTAATCCTTTAACATAGTATGCATTATCACATGAGATCTTTTTTGTGAGCTTAATGGAACCTTTTCCTTTTATCAAACATGGAGCATCATTAGCAAATCTAACACTATTTCCATCATAATGGGTTAGGGTAATGAACTTACTTTTATCTCCTATCATGTGATGTGAGCATCCACTATCAATGATCCACTTGTCATTTTTGTTTACATAGGTCACAAGTGCAATTGCCTCATCTTCATTAGAATTTTCCTTCATTGCAACATAAACTACTTCATCATCATGTTCATCAGAATCATCTTCTTTAGCAATATAGCACTTCTTGCCTTTGTCTTTGTATTCTTTTCTATCTTCATTTCTTCTAACTTTGTATTTTTCATTTCCTTTGTAATTTCTCTTCTCTGGATATGTAGCAGCAATATGTCCAATCTCATTACAATTAAAACAAATGATGGGTAGCTTACCTTTGAATTTTCCTTTTCCTCTGTGGATTCTTCTTTCTAGTAGTGCTTCTAGTTGATTGACATCTTCTTCATTAGTGTCACTATCACTAGACAAATATTTTATCTTTCTTTTCTTCTTTTACTTCTTCTCATCAGCATCTTTCAATTGCAACTTAGCCTTGAAAGAAAATTCAAGACTCTCTGGCTTGTAGTTGTCAAAGTTGGATAACTCAAAAGTAGTGAGTCTTCCTACTAGACCTTCAAGAGTTAGATTATTTCCTAGAATACATCTCAATTCTTGGATTGTAGATACCCTAATAGCATAAATAGGTAGTAATGTCCTTAAGACTTTTCTTAGAACAGTATCATCATCTATATGACCTGTAGCACCTTTTATTGCACTAACAACTTCTTTTATTTTAGCAACATATTGAGCAATGTTCTCACCTTCCTCCATTCTCATGTCATCAAATTTACCTTTGAGGCTTTCTAACTTGACTCTTTTTACATTTTTATCTCCTCCATAGATGGTTTGTAGGGAATCCCACGTCTTCATTGTAGTTTTACATCCCTTAATGTCATCAAATTTTGCATATTTGAGGGTAGAGGAAATCTCCAACATTTCCTAATTGTGCTCTTTCTTCTTCATCTTCATATCTTTAATGGTAGGAACTCCAACACGGTCAACATGTTCTACTAAAATTGATGATTTTGCATGATCTCCTATTCTTCCAAGATGTAGTTGCATTAGACTTTTCCATGCAGGGAAGTTGTCTCTGTTAAGCTTGGATACTTCTCTCTTGGACATCTTATCTTTATGCTTCTACTACCTTCAAACTAGTTCTATTAGTAAATGGCTTCAATACAAATTGTTAGAATTTTTTAGAATAATTGAGCGGGGGGGGGGGGGGGCAGGGGGTGTGAGTCAGTTATTCAAGGTCCAGATGTACCAATAAAACTTTTCACTCAGCTTAGTCAACCCATTAAACATTCATATCTATGCATACATCCAAGCTAATCACTCAAACTTGAAGGTTACTCTTAAATCAACATGCAAAAATAAAACATGAAACATCAACATACATAACACAATGATTTAACATGGAAACTCAATTTGGGAAAAACCACCAGTAACATGCTACTCCTTTTTTCACTCTTCTGAAGTGATGCCCTATGAAAGGCCAACCCTGTTAAGGGTTACAACACACACTATTAAATGTGACCTGGTTAAGGGATTTCAATCACCTTGTTAGAAGTGAGCTTGGTTAAAGGACTTTACGCCATTCACTTGGAATGCCACCCTATTAAAGGATTTTCTGATGACTATTAAGTCAACCTTAGTCCAAAGGATTTTACCCTAACTAATACAATTGTTAGAGAGTAACAGTAGAGCTTTGATATGATACAACTTACAACTTATCCTGTAGACCTCATATCTCAATTCAGTCCTCAATTATGCTTGGCTTTTGATCTCTATAGTTCTGACAACTTATTCACTCTTCAAGATTTTGCTTGCTTAAACCTTTTGCTCATTGTGCCAGTGCAGTCACTTTTGCAATCACCTAATGAAGTAGAATCTGTGTCTCTATTCTTCCTTGGTCTTCTCTAACATTCTCAATGTCTCCTCCTTGACACCACACTCTTAGACTATTTTCTTCATGACTAAACATTCCTTAAATAGGAAATTAGAATATTATTCTAGCTCTATTTTTCATCATCCAATTTAGGGTTTGGATGGATTAGGTAGGATACAATCTATCTACCCCTTATCTTGTATCTTCTAGAAACTTCTCCTAGAATCCATTTTAAATCACCTTAAAATAGTTAACCTCGAAATTTGTACCACTAGCTCATCAACCTTATCCTCTACCTGGTTCATAAACTTCAAGAAAACAAACGTGTCAACTTAGATTTGGAAAATCTTTGACTTTTCAAATAATGTAGTATCTAGGCATTATTGATATTTTGATGCTCAGCACATACTGTGTTGCTCGGCATTTATTGTGACTTCACTCTACATCAACCACAACTTACTCATGCTTGGAACCTAGTGTATTTTTCTCAGCACCAATTGTATTACTTGGCACACTCTAGAATTTGCTTTTACTTGGCACCAACTAATTTTTGCTCAGCATAAACTAGCTTTTCTCGGCACCTACTATCAACTCGGTCAAGCTTTGCAAATAGCCTTTGTATTACTTATCTTCTAAAGTTTCTAAGTGTAGCCAACCTTTATGTCTTCAAGTAGATTATCAATACATCATTTCACCATCATCTTAACTAATCACTGACTAAAGTATCAAGTACTTCATCTACTGAGCTACAAACTCTTCCCTCTTCAACAGTGTTGGATACATCAGTTTTTGACACAACAATTTTGGATACATCAATTTTGGCTACTATAGGCATTTGTACTACTAGTTTAGTAAGTGCAATATCAATTTTTGTGGCAAGTCCTATTATGTCTACTATTGTTTCCATTCCTAGTAAGCAAGAAATAAGTGCAAGGATAGTTGAGACCAATCCTCAACTGAGCACAAAATTTTTGGGCCAAGGAAAATAAAAGGAGGAGCAAATAGACCTTGATGAAAAAATTGTAATCCCAAATTGGGACATTTTCAAGCTCAATCCAAATACAATGTAGACCTTTGGTGAACTTCTCCAAAAGAAAGCCAAGCAGTAGAGGCTAAGAGAGGAAAGAGAAAAAGAATTTAAAATCATTGAGGATGCCAAGAATATTTTAGTGGAGGCTATAGGTATAGAGGTTTATTCTTCTCAACCAATTTTGTATCAGTTGGCAGAAGCAGTCCAAAATTATAATGAAGAGGTAGATGGATAGGACAAGTTATTGCAAAAAGCAGAGAAGAAATTTGAGAATAAAGTGTTAGAGTATATTGCTCAATAGATTGCCATTTACCAAGTAGAACTTTCTCCCATTTTGGGCTATCTAGAAAGCTCTTGTACTAATGTATCATCATTTTTTGGTAAGTTATGTGATGTTTCAAATTTTACTATGGAAATTAAGGACAAATTGTCCAAGATTGATGAAGATATCAAGGCAAGTGCACAATAGTTGCAACTTGACCCAAGTTCAAGTTCTACCCACTTCAATAAGATTATATTTTTGACACATATGTAAGTAGAATCACTTAGAGAAGAAGCAAGAATCAGATCTAAATTGGTAGATATCTAGAATATGATTCTTCCCAACATGGATGCACTATAAAAGCATATTGCACATGCAAAATCCCTCATCCATGACAATAATTTCTCCATAGCAGATCACATGATTGAGTTGTCAGAAGAAGTGCAGATTACACTACACAAATGTAAGGTCTTGTAGGAAAATTGGGACAAAACTTTGGCACTCATACTGAACGTACATTTAAACTTCCTATCTCATTTTTGCATTACAATGTAAATATATAGAATAAATCTTTGGCATTAATGTCAAAAAGAGGGAGATAGATGGAGAAAGATGTAAAAAGTTATGGGGGAGAAAATGTATTGTAGAAAGATGTAAAGTTGTAAAGAAAATAGGGGAGAAAGATGTGAGATTAAAAGAATAATGTACAACTTGTGCAACTAGTGTATATTGTAAGGAGATTAGATGTATAGTATATTGTATATTACATTATGGAGGAGCCTTACCATGTATAGATATTTATCTTACAAAACTAATTTTGAAAAATTTCAAAAACAATATACTCTACAGAGCTAGAATCATAAGGTGATGAATAAAGGTATTCAGGAGCTTTTTGAACTCAGTTTTGGCTGATAATTATTTTTATCACTAATGCCAAAGGCGTAAATTGTTGACATATTAGTCAAGTTTGTTATTAGTGACATACACTTACTCAGATTGTAAGTATCTATCTAGCTTATTATATAGTTAATAATGTTAACCAAGAATTTTAGTTGTTACCAAGTTCTATAGTTGCTACCGAGTCCTTTGGACAAATTCTAGTGTGTGCCTAGTAGTTACAGCTATTGTGAAGATTAGCAATGTAAACCGAGCATCTCAGTGTATGCTAAGTTTACCAGTGCAAATTGACCTCTGTAGTGCTTAACAAGTTCCTAGTTGATGTGATACAAGTCCAGTGTTAACCAAGCTACTTAGTGTTAACCAAGTGATTCAATTTATACTAAGCTCATAGTGGAAGCATTGACCAAGTCATGCAGTGTGAATCAAGTGATTTAGTTTATATGTCAAGTTTCATAGTATTTATCGAGTCACTAGTGCAGACTAAGTTCAAGACTACCTAGAAGTGATTAGTATGGACTAAGCTTCTATGTCTATAGAGTGCATGATGATGCCAAGCATTGATAGTGGATGTTAAGTATCAAAACCTCATCGAGTCAACCTTCAAAACCCAAGTGTCTAAATTTGAGCCAACTTTGTAATATTTGTGTAAACTTGTATTGTGGCCAACTTTGTAATTGTGTAATTGGATTGGTATATATGTAATATATTGTATTACATCCAAAGAATGAAGAAGAAATGCAATGTAATCAAATATAATTAGAGAAGAGCAGAAAGAGTGAATTACAGAGGCTACAGTATTATAAGGAGTAGCAAAGATATATCTATCATAGCAAGGTGATTTATACACACAAGGAATCTCATATAGCAAACCAAGTTGTAGATCATAGATCAGCTACTACTTCATCCTAATAGGTGGATCAGTCAAATCCTTCATCAAGGTAGACCTAACAGTCTTATGCAAATCTCTTTACTAAGTGCATAGTTCATTGTATATTTGTAAATCCTTTAACAAGGTGGACCTAATAGTCCTTATTGCTCCTAAAAGGGCAGATCATCAGAAGTGATCAATGTAAGCCTTAATAGGCCAACTTTATATTGTAGTACTAGATTTTGTGGGTATTATCCCCACTCTAGTTTTACTTTCTATTTGGAAGGTTTCTAGGTCACCAAATCTATGTCAAAGTGTTATGAATGCTTTCATGTTTTCAATTTCTTATGCATGCAATTGGATTAGAATATTTAATTGGGTAGTTGAAGTTAAAAGTTTTAAATTTACTGATTCACACCCCCCCCCCCCTCTCAATAACTTATCCTTTCATAATATTTCCAACATGGGCATCTATATGTATTCAGGTCTTCCATCACGGGCTACACTACAGATTTTCTTAACCTCATTCTTTTTCTCCTAGTACCTACACTTGAATGAGTTTTATGTAAATGTTTTTAAAATTAATAAAAATGAACATTTACCTCTTATCTATAAAAAAACATAATTTTTTTTTATAAAATGTTTAAATGAATTTTAAACATTATTATATTATTTACATTTTTCAATTTGTGTACATAGCTTTGTTTAATATTGTTAAAATTCTTTAGAATAACTGAGAGTGGGGGGGGGGGGGGGTGAATCAATTATTCAAGGTCTAAATGCCCTAATAATACTTTATCTGCACTTTTAATAAATCCATACACTTTTCATCCATCCAAACTTAAATCAACCATATTAGTAAGTTACAGTAAATCAATATGCAAAAATAAAGCATTCAAGATCAACACATGACACAATGATTTACATGAAAACCCAATTTGGGAAAAACCACCAGTAACATGCTACTTGATTCTCACTCTTCTAAAGTGATGCCCTATTAAAAGCCTGCCCTGTTAAAGGCTTACAACACACTGTTAAATGTGACCTTGTTAGAGGATTTCACCAAACTGTTAGGAATGGGCCTAATTAAAGGACTTTAGAACACTCACTTGGAATGTCACCCTATTAAAGGATTTATCTCACGGCTATCAAACCAACCTAAGTCCATAGGATTTAAACTAATTGTTACAATTGCTAGAAAGTAACGATAATGGCCTTTTGATCTGATATAACTTACAACATACTTTGCAAATTTCATATCACACTTTCAGTTCAATCCTTATGCTTGGCTTCAATCACTTCAGCTCTGATTTCTTGTCTTCTTATCAAGCTTCATCTCCTTGAGTCTTCTTACTCATCATGCCAATGCATTCATATCTGGGGTCTTCTTATTGAAACAGAATAACTATGCTCTCTCTCCTCCTTAGCACCTCCTTCAGCATTTTATGCTTTCATGCTTGACCACCTCTCTCTATATCTCCTTTATGAACTTATGTCTCCTTAAATAGAAATCTGATTTTTCCTTTGTCGCTCAATTCTCCTTCTCCAATTTTAGGTTTTCAAAATGGATTAGGTAGGATACAATGTATCTACCTCATATCTTGTTCTCATCTAGAAACTTTGTCAATTGTATCCTTAAAAATGTTTTACATGGTGTTCTGTGCCACCAACTCATCATTCTTATCTTCCATTTAATTCAAAAACTTCTAGATAACAACCTTGTTGGCTTAAATTTGGTGAATCTTCAATTTTCAAAATAATGCAGCAACTCAGCATTATTATTTTTACTGGTGCTCGACATCTCTGTGTTACTCAGCACTATTGGTTTTACTGGTGCTCAGCATCTCTATGTTACTCAACACCTATATCTGCTTGGCACCTAAAGTTTACTCGGCACTTGATATCACTCGGCATCTGAAGTTTACTCGACACTTGATATCACTCAGCATCTAAAGTTTACTCGGCACTTGATATCACTCGACATTTGAAGTTTACTCGGCACTTGATATCACTCGGCATCTGAAGTTTACTCGACACTTGATATCACTCAACATCTAAAGTTTACTCGGCACTTGATATCACTCAGCATTTGAAGTTTACTCGGCACTTGATATCACTCAGCATATGAAGTTTACTCGGCACTTGATATTGATCTTTCTCGGCTTCAACTAGGAATCTGCTCGGCTCCTTCTCTCTCATGAACTTTAATTAGGTTTTACAGATGTCTTAGCTAATACCTTACTTCTTTGATATGTTTCTGCATGCCCATTCTCTATGTCTTATAGTATGTCATCAACACACTTATTTCATCAATGGCTTGACTGATCCTTGTACTTCATTACAACATCATAACTTCAACCTTTCTCTTGGTGTACTAGTTACATCTTATTGATTGCCTCCTCCTTGTCAATCAACTAATTGATAGTATTTGGATCATTAAAGCAATTGTCATTCCTGCAAGTAGCAAGTTTGACATCAATGACAAAACAATGATTGAGAACATTCTTTACCACTTCCATATATCATTCCAACATCTTTCCTCATGATCTTTTTCAATCATTTCCAACAAATATTATCTTAAAATTAATTTTGTTTCATTAACTTAATGCATATGCAAAGTGGGATGATAAATTTTTTAA
Source organism: Cupressus sempervirens (assembly GCA_028749045.1). NCBI lineage: Eukaryota > Viridiplantae > Streptophyta > Pinopsida > Cupressales > Cupressaceae > Cupressus > Cupressus sempervirens. Next base: position 183,257,056 of record CM053783.1, read on the forward strand.
CTTTTTTTTTTTAAAATTACTATTGTTTAAAGTAAGGGACCCACGTAAATGAAAAAGTAGAAAATCATTATCTTGAGTACACACAAAACTCAAATCACTAGCGGTCAAAGAAAACAATATGAGATTTTTTTTTAATTTAGTACCTTCCTAACAAATCCCAACCCTTGCTTAAAATGCATGAGATATGTGGAGATGTGTCATCAATAAGGCATGTGTAATTAGTGTACATAGTGGAAAATTGTGTATTTGTGAGACTTTAATGTAGCAAATATAAATGTAACACCTCTCTCAACTCAAGAACATGTCATCTCTCCCTAACTACAATGGCTAATTTTCTCTCAAATCAGGCATCTTAGTGACATCCTAGAATAGGATATCATATAACTAACATGAAATGATGCAACACTACCATAAATATACAAACTAACATGAACATGCAAATGAGACTATGAACTACAATAAAAAAGCATAGATATGAGATTGCTCTAAAAATAAAGATCCTAAAAATGGTAAGAAACAATGATAATAGTAATGTATATGTGTCTCTCAAAAATGAACTATAATGCCAATGCCTAAAAACTTGATGATTTTGCTCTAGATATGCCTTGTATTTATAGATGTTTCAAACGGATTGGGATTAAGTTTGATTTTTACAAAGGCTAAAGGTTAAATAATAAAATAATAATATCCATGAACCCATTTTGAATAAAATATTCATTATGGAGAATCCATTTCAAATATTAAATTATTATTTTGGGTCTATTTTGAATAAAATAATAATATCCATGAGATCCACTTTGAATAAAATATTCATAATGGAGAATCCCACTTCAAATATTAAATTATTATTTTGGGTCCATTTGAATTAAAATATGATTTTGGAGATATTTGAATATAAAATTGATTTTTTGAGGATAAATGTCCATTTTAATTTCTTTAAAATTGAATTTCATCTGTAAATTTCAAGTGGGTTCAAATAGTTGCTTAATTTTAATTTTTGATTTAAATCAAATTTGATTGATTTATCCTCAATTCTCCAAAAAACATATGATTTTAACCTTAAAACCCTTGCTAATTCAGTAAAAGCCTCGATTTTAAGATGTGCCCAATTTTAGGTGTAAAAATGCCCCTCTTTGAACTAATAATTATAGCATATTGGTTCAAAGAATTCTCTTGAATCATTTTGGTTTTGATCCAAGTTGAAATTTTTGATTGGTTATGGGAAAAAAAAACTTGGATGCCCTAGTTTGATTGGCTAGGCTAGAGTAGAATGGATTGAATGGTTGAAGAACTTGGTTGTGGAACTTAGATGATGATTGTTATTGATATGTTACCCCCTCAGAAATGAAATTGGAAAATGCCAATTATATTTCTGAAAAATGATGATGAAAAGATTTTAGAATGTGATAAGCGTGGTTATGTTGAAGAACGAGATCACACAAAAACTTGAAATAATAGAATAATGTTATCACCAATTGATATGGAAGATCAATCAACTAGGTCAAATAAATGAAACATTCCCATCTCAAGATTTAGAGATGGGAAAACTAATGTGTTCTAGCTTAAGATATAGAGTTGGACAAATAACTTGTTTAAGAAAGAACCATTAGCTGTAGAGCTATATGTGGTTGACTTAGATTGATGTAGGATAATCACTTGAAATGAAAAACTAATGCAATTTTTTGGAAATTTGTGAAAACAAGCTCATGGAGGAAAATTAAGGTGCTCTTGTGAAGATATTTCGCATAGCAGAGATTATATATGATTGGCTGATTTGGATGAATCTAGTTTAGATAATGGTTTCATCAATGAAACTAGAGAAAAGTCAATTCTTGATCAAATGCAAAGAGATAGCATGTATGCAATGGATTAGAGATTGATGTGGTAGAAATAGGAGAGAATTATAATGAATTAAGTGGCACCAATCATATGAGTTATACGAGAAAAAGATGAAGGCAAGGGTGCCTTTAATGAGCAATAATTGACAAATCAAACAAAGATTGTTGTGGTGCCCCTAATGATAGGATGCAATAATAAGTAGATAGATCATTTTGATTGAGCATGGATGCACCATAGGGATTATTGAGGAATCATGATATGGGACTTGAAGTGGACACATTGTTAGACTGATGATGGTACTATTGAGCAAGATAGTTTCTTTGATACCAAGTGTCCTTGGGGTCATGAATAGAGGGTAAACTGCAAACTTTATACTAACCCTTCGAAAATAACTTTTGGATAAGGAAAAACAAGAACTAAAGGAATGAAATGCAAACCTAGGCATCATGAAATGTGATGCAAACCTAAGTTATGAAATGCAACTAATTGTAATTTTTTATGAAGAGAAGTCTTTTAATTATCATCATTGAGCACAAAAAACATGATATAGTACAATTACCACTAGTTCAACCATGGCAATATGAACACTTTATCATTCTGAGAAAACAAAAAGAAAACTATGTACAAGAAAGAAAACTATTTACATTATGTACAACATTGACAATAAATTAAAAAAATTCTGTAGTATTTAACAAACACTACAAATAAAAAACAAAGAAAAAACCCATGATTTCATCTTGACATCTCTAGTCTTAGACATCATTGAGTCACTAGAAATCATGGTATAATAGAAAATAAGTATTTTTTAAGCCTTTTTAGTCATGGTCGTGTGTGAAGCAAGTGTAATATACAATAATTTGTATAATAAATGGGAATGTGTTCTCCACTTGGAAGAATAAAAGCTATGATAAATATAGTGTAAGTATTTATGTTTGTAGATGCACATTAGAATTGACTTAGTGTACGATAGCTTACAAAAGGTGTTGTATTTAGAGTGTTTGTTAAAGTGTATTTGGTGTTAACATGTGTGGATGATAGGTAGGAGTGCAGATGGGAAGCATCTTTTAGAAGAATTAGTATTTTTGTGCAGTTATCAAAAGGTAGTGTATTCTTAAGTGGTGAGATAAGGTTGGTTGTTTTGTGATTGTAATATGTCATGAGATGTGTAAAAATCAAGCAGAGTGGCATTATAGCATTTCATTTGTGAAAAAGATGGTGGACATCTCACTGGCTCTCAATAAGTCAGTAGTGTATAGCAGAAGGTATTGAGATTTTTTTTCCATAAATAGGTGTGTGATATCCATTGATCTCATGGTGCATTGGAGTGATTAACAAGTGCAAGAGAAGCTTAAGAAAATAATTGTTTTCTTGAAAATAGAAATGGTAGAGTCACAAGAGAAATAAAAACAAATATCTGAGTTGGCAAAGGTAGGAAATGGAGGATGGTTGGACAATTATAGGGATAGCATAGTGGGTGGAAAGTGGCTAAGAAGGCTTAGGAGAATAGTGAAATGTAGTCACCAAGAAGCAAGTGGAGCTTCCTCCCATCAAATTATGCATCAGTCTGAGTGGGAAATGGAAGAGGAAAGCCAAGGTGATCCAACCTGAGAGAAAATAGAAGAAAAAGAGGAGGATCCTACCCTGGTACAAATGTTATCTGAAAGTGTAACAAAAATTACAAGGCAAGATGAGATAACAAAGGAGACTTGATCTCCAAGTGAGTAGGCACAACTAGAAGATAGCAATGTGTGTGTCTACTTTATAGATAGCCAGCTAGAAGATCAAACACCTATGGAAGAAACTATCCCATTTATAGAGCAAGGACCTATGGTGAATCTAGTGGCATCACCATATTGGCATGGGAAGAACATACTTGGGAGAATGACCGACTTATCTATAGAGAAGGCGAGTGGTTCTTTCATGTCTTCATTTTGTTCTTTCAGAGAAGTGTAGCCCGGTATTGTCTTGCAACTCATGATGTAGATGTGGTAGAAGTGGAGCTGAAGAAAGCATTGGAGCCTGAGAAAAAGTGGGCTAATAACGTAGAGAAAGATGCAGAGTTCTTTCAAGGTTTGATTGAGAGAGCTTGAGAAAATGGAGCATAGGAGGAAGCAAAGCGAGTGTAAGTAGGACTATTAGTAGTTTAGCATCAATAGAGACTGTAGAGGCATCTCTAGTGGCAAAGAAAGTATCAGTGGAACAAATTTGCAATGAGATAGTGTTGTTACAAGCTCCAATGGAAGCATTCAGCAAAACTATGGCAAAGACTAATGCCATAGCATACCTTTCACAAGATTAATTAAATGTTGCCAACACAAGGATCACCCATTTCATGAATTAGATGCATGAAGTGAAGCATGAGAGGGAGTCCTAGAAAATAACTATAAATACATATAAGATATAATGAGATATTGCTCAACAGGTTATGACACTACCTATGACAACAAAATTGTAGGTAGATATGAATGAAGTTAGGGAAAAGTTAGAGAAGTTGATACAAGAGGTAGCATGCTACATGGGATTCTACCATCAAGCAGTCCCCCCCAGAGCATAGGAGAGGAATATCCATCTTAGATAGGATGTTTATGACATGAATGAATACTTTGTTGAGACACGGCCATATATTGATTTTGATGGATACAATCTGGTAAGGTGCAAGACTAATGCCAAGAGCTTCATCATCTGGGATTGTACAAACAAGAATGCCCCCAACTAGAAATCCAAATGTCCCACCTCCATGAGGAGAACATTGGCGAGCATTGTATTGATCTTGTGACTTTGTGTATTATGTGGTAGGAAGTATTTGTCCATGTTGATTTTGGTGGTTTCAAGGCATAAGTGGATGTTTTTGTGATTTTTGGAAAATGTTTTACATGTTTTGGGAACTTTTGAAAAATATTTAAATGTTTTGTAAATTTTGATGAATATTCAAATGTTTTTAGAATTTTTGAAAAATTTGTGAATATTTTTGGAATTTTTTGGCAAATATAAAAGGAAAAAGGAACCATCTCTTATGCGTAATAAACAGTGAGTGCTCGCTGAAAGATGAGTATGAACTTGTGCAATAGTTGGGGAATAGGAGTGAGTAAGGTGGTAAAAGTAGGAAGTGCTAACTCACAAAAGGCTAGTTGAACTTGATTGAGAAATTTTGTATATATTGATAGCCTTTGAAGATAAGTGAGGGAACTATTCTCTAGGAGTGGATTAAGACAAAAACCTTATATGCTGGAAGAGGGCATTGAATAGCCAAAAGGCATATGGGGGGCCTGAAAAAGGGTGCTTGAGGCTACCAAAATCGCACTTGGGCCTTGAAAAAGTTGTGTTAGAATTGAAAAAGGTTCTTTGAGGAGTCCACAAAGATGTTTTAGGCCTAGAAAGGCTTTTGGGCCTTTAAAAAATGCATTTGAGGGGCCAAGAAAGACATGTGGGCTCAGGAAAGGACACTTGAGTGGCCTAAAAAGGCTTTGTAGGCCAAAAAAGCACTTTAGGCCTAAAAAGACATTTAAGGGCCTATAAAGGCATGCCTTAAAAAGGCATTTGATGGCCTAAAAAGGTGTTTGAGGCCTAAAATGGAATGTGGGTTTCAAAAAGGTACTTGAGGGTGTAAAAAGGCACACCTAAAAAGGCATTTGGGGCTTTAAAAAGGCACTTGATAGCCTAAAAAGGTGTTGAAGGCCTAAAAAGGTGATTGGGCCTAAAAAAGGCATTAGAGTGGTCTAAAAAGTTGAAATATTGCCTTGAAAAAGGCGTTTAGGCCTAAAAAGGGCACTTGAGGGCCTATAAAGACATGCCTTAAAAAGGCATTTAAGGGCTAAAAAAGGTTCCTCAAGGGCCTAAAAGGAGAGGAGATTGTTGTGATCTCTCAAATTTAAACTTACTTATTCTGTGCCCCCTGTTAGGTGATGATGAAAGAGTCTGATGGATATCTGGGCCTTTTGGGATAGCATTGATATATTTGTGGAAGGAATCTAAATCAATAGTGGCCACTACAACATAAATAAGACTAATAATTCATCAGGAACTATTGTTCTTGACTAGAGGAAAGAAGAGGGGACTCTATTAGAGCCTCTTGCACTATTCATGTTGTGCCATATTTTCTAAAGCCCAGCAAGATGTTTCAGGACATAACTACGCTGCTTCTTAATGTCATTGAGGCACTCTTTATGGTTTTTCCACAGGTAATGGAGCCATAAAAACATGCCATAAAATATTGAAATATTTTTCAATGTAGTGGGCCTCACCATTGATTTCATATAAAATCAATCAAGGTACACAAACCTATCTCAAAGGAGTAGCAATTATAGACAGACACTAGTTCGACATGAAATAAATGGATAATTGATTTGAAAAATACATCAATAATTTATGCATAGTGAAATAGCTTATTTGATTTGAAGTGAACCATGTTTGACTGGAATTTTGGGTTGTTAATTTTTCAATATTTTTGGCTATCCTTGGTAATTATTACCTCTTTTTGAATGTTTTGACAATTTTTGATAGGTTTTGAATGTTTTTGATAATTTTTGATAATTTTTTAATTTTTTTGATAATTTTTGACAATTTTTGAATATTTTTTATAATTTTTGATAATTTTTTATTGTTTTTTATAAATTTTGATAATTTTTTATTGTTTTTTATAATTTTTGATAATTTTTTAATGTTTTTGAATGATTTTGATAATTTTTGACAATTTTTAAACTAGTGGGAGTGAGATGAGGATGTGAGTGAGATTTATTGGACTATGGAGATAACCAAGATTGTGTGGAGGCACCTAAAGAGTGAAGGAGACCAAAGTGGGCCAAAAGGGCTAAGAGAAAGCTTAGGGATCTATATTGGATATGATGAAGGCATAAAGGATCTTTAGAATATCAAACGAATTAAATAAGAGCTAAAATGAGTGGTGGGGATCATTGGCCATGGTAGATAGCTAGAATGTGCACTAATTTTCCTACAATTCATGTCTGTGGTATCTCAATACATAATTTGACTCCATATTTCTCCTCATTTGTGGTGCTTCCCTTTGGTGATTTTATACTGACTACCTCTACTACTATGAATTGTATCAAATGCAAAGAAACCATTGAACTATAACTCACAAGTGTTTCTCAATTGGGTATGTGTGAAATTAACTCGATTGTGTTGGGTAAGCCACACATAAGCAAAATTTATCTCTGAAGAAGTTACTTGAGTCTTGTCTTGATTTTCTTTCTGCATTGAAGAGCTTGTGTCATTTAGGAAAGTCCAAAGGTGTTATTCCTCACTCCTTTAATGATACCAAGTTTTTTTTTTATGTTTTTCAAATAGAATAACAATACGAAGAATAAAAAAGTTTCAAATGGATGCTATTGAGAGGTTCCTATAGTTCCATGCCATCACAATCGGCCAACTTGTGAGTTCCAATCCCAAAGGATTCACTGATGACATAGAGACCTATCCAGTTGGGTTCCCATTTTCCTTTCTTTTCCCTCTTAGCTTAATTTTTTGGATTTTCTCTGAGAACTAAATCACTAACTTGGAAGACATGTGCTTTGACCCTCTTATTATAGTGTCTAGACAACCTATTCTAATAGACTTTGAGATGCTCATAAGCCATAGTTTGGTGTTCCTCTAGAGTTCTAGTTGTTCAAGGTAGGCTATCCTATAGTCTTCAACAGTCATCACATGATGCAAGGTGACCCTAAGGGAGGGAATTTTGACCTCTAGTGGAAAAACTTCTTCACTCCCATAAACCAAGGAAAATGGTGTTGCCCCTATAGGATTTCTCACACTTGTGTGATAAGCCCATAGTATAGAATTCAATTGAATATGCCAATCTCTACCAGAGTTATCAACAGTTCTTTTTAGGATTTTGATTATGTTCTTATTGGTGGCCTCTACTTGGCCATTTCCTTGAGAAAAATAAATGGAGGATGAATGGTGAATAATATGGAATTTATCACATAGTTCATCAACAATTTGGTTCTTGAAATAAAGGGCATTGTTTACCAAGATAGCATGGGGTAAACTGCACCTACAAATGATATGATCAAGGATGAACAAAGAAATTTATTTTCCCATAGCATGTGTGAGTGGGACTACCTCTAGCCACTCGGTAAAATACTATGTTACTTTAATTATCCACTTATGCCCACTAGAAGAGTGGGGATATATCATCCCAATCAGATCAAAACCCCATTGATAGAAAGGCCAAGGTGTCAACAATGAATGATATTCTTGAGCTGGCACATGACTTAAGTTGCCATGTATTTGGCATTTCTTACAAATCTTAATAAAGTTGATAGAATCTTTTTCCATAGTTGGCCATAAATACCCCATCCTAAGTATTTTCTTGGCTAGAGACAAACCACTAGAATGCGACCCACAAACCCTCTCATGTATTTCTCTTAAAGTAGTTTTTTAAACAAAGTTTTGTCAAGACCCTTGTGATACAATGTGTCAGCTATGAGGGTATAACAAGAAGCTTGTCTTATGAAATTTCTCTTTTGATTTCAAGATTGGTGGTTGGGCAAAAGGTTATCTTTGAGGTAGGTATAAATAGGTTCATACCAAGATGATTCAAGGGGTTCAAGAAAGTAAACAATGTGAGATTTAGGCAAGGAAAATGCAGCTTGAACTATCTCCTCTACCAAGAATTCAAAACATTTATTTTTACCTAGTAATTGAAATAAGGAAGCCAAGTTAGCCATAGCATCTGCTACTTTATTTTTCTCTCTAGGAATCTGCTCAAATGTAATGGTAGTAAAACATCCTTTGAGTGCATCCACCATTTTTTTATATGGTAGCAATCTATCACCCTTTATTTGATAGACATCATTAACCTAGTTTATGACTAGTTGAAAGTCCCCATAGATGTCTATTATTTGTAATTTCCACTCCAATGCTAACCTGATGCAAATAACTAAAGCTTCATACTCAACCACATTGTTGGTGCACGAAAAAAAAATCTTTTAGGATTTTTTTATGGTGACTCCTTGAGGGGTAATGAAAAAAAATTTGGTCCTTGATCCATGATGTGTATAAGAGTCATCAAAGTATAGTTTCCAAGTGATTGGTTCTAGCTGGAGAACATGTACATTTGGGAAGTCTAACTCTATAGGATGAAATCCATCTAAAGGTGACTTTTCTAACTAGTCTACAATAACCTTCTCTTTGATGGATTTCCTATCTATATAATCAATATCAAACTCTCTTAGGATCATAACCCATTTTGCCAACCTCCCAATTAATGTTACTTTGTGTAGAAGATATTTCAATGGGTCTATTTTAGCAATGAGTTTTACTTTTTGTGATAAGAGATAATGGTGTAGTTTTGGGGAATAAAAAACTACTACAAGGCATACTCTCTTAATGAAGGTGTAGTTGAGCTCATAACCAACTAGGTCCTACTGATATAGTAGATTGGGTTTCCTTTTCCTTAGTGGTCTTCTTGTGCTAATAGTGCCCCCAATGATTGGTTAGTTACTAAAACATAGATCAATAATGGTTTGTTTGGAATAGGTGGAATCAAAATTGGTGGATTTATGAAGTATTGTTTGAGAAAATTGAAGACCATATCACACTATTCATCCCATTGAAAGACTACACTTTTGTGCAAAAGATGGGTAAATGGGTTACATTTTTTAGCTAATTGAAGTCTTCCTTGTAAATATCTTATTTGGCTAATATTTTTGGGAGGTTTCATTTCTACAATAGCTTTCACCTTTTTTGGAAGTACCTCTATCCCTTTGGCAAAGACAATAAAACCCAATAGTCTCCCAAACTAGACCCCAAAGGCACACTTTCATGGATTAAGTCTAACCTTGAAGGCATCTAACCTTATAAAGACCTTATCCAAAATAGAAAGGTGTTCTTCTCTAGTGTGTGACTTCACTAAAATATCATCCATGTAGTCTTCCATTATCTTGTGGATCATGTCATAGAAAATAGTAGTCATTGCTCTTTGATAATTGGCTTCTACATTTTTCAAATCGAAAGGCATGAAATTCCAACAAAATGTTCCCCAAGCACAAGTGAATGTTGTCTTTTCTTGGTCTTTAGTAGCTATGCGCATCTAATTATAACCAGAGAATCCATCCATTAAGGAAAACATAGAATGACCTATTGTCAAGTCTATAATAGTATCAATGTGTGGTAATGAGAAATCAACTTTGAGGCATGCCTTGTTTAAATCTCTAAAATCAATACAAATCTATATGCTACCATCCTTCCTTTATATTGGAACAATACTTGATATCTAGGAGGTATAGGCTAAAGGTCTTATGAACCCTAATTGAAGAAGTTTCTCTAGTTCTTCCTTGACTAGTAATGCAATGTGAGGATGCATTTTTCTCAATTTTTGCTTCATAGGTTTTTCTCTAGGGTCAATTTTGAAATAATGTAGAGTCATGTTGGGGTCCAAACCTAGCATGTCAGCCTATAACCAGGCAAAATTTATATGCCTTTCTATAAACAAATCTATGAAAATTTCTCTTTTGGAAGATGTTAAAAATATTGTGACATGGATAAATTTGGGCTCTTCAACAATTCCAATGTTGACCTTCTCCATTGACTCAATTAAAATTGGAGATCTTTCCTCAAAATGGTGAGGCAATATATCAATAGTCCCATCTTAGGTGCCACAATTAGGTGTTCACCATTAGATACATCATCTTTTATTTCATTTATTTTTTCATCTAGCCCAAACACATGGTGACTTGGATTACCAAATCTTTCTCTTGTTTTGTGATGACTGAGGCCATTGATACATTCCTTTTTTGTTAATCTAATGTTGGATTTAGGCTTTGAAGATGGTTCAATAGCATTTAGGTATATTTTTATATCATGGTCAGTGTTAAAGGTAAGAAGGTGATGAGGTGTAGTTGAATCCCAATTGATGAGCTCAGGATGGATTAAGGCCAAAGATTTGAAATGATAGTCTAAATTGACTAGGTTGAAAGACATGACTTGATTTGATGGGTCACTCATTATATCACTTGAGTCAATAACATGGGTTTCATCTAGATGAGCTAGAGAACTAGGGTCATGAAACCACTCACTATATTAATCTTGAATTTCTTGGGGGAACATGTGTGGAAATAGAGCTTGAAAAGGAAATTTGCCATCATCATGTCTCCTCTCAGATGGTTTCAGACCAGGAAGCCATTGATTATCTAGATGATATACTAGGTCTAACTACATTGGTTTGAATTTTGGATCTAAAAAGGCTTCTAAAATTTCTATAAACAAAGTGATCTCTGGGTTTCGGTCTGCTTGCATAGGTTCAACAAACTGCTCCAAGATAATTTCTGAGTTCTCTTGATACAATGGAAGGTCTTGATTTAGGTTATCATTCTCATCAAATGAAGACTCTTTTCCACTCATGTTTTGGGAACAAGAGACATGGATGGAAATATATTCTTTATCATAAGTAGATTCTTTAGATAAGGATTCAAACTCCCATAGAGCAGAATCATTGATTATTGAAGTATTATTGTCATTTTCTCTATCATGAGTATTCAAGAAAGGCTCGTTTGTGATATTGAGGTTTGAAAATGACAACCTCACAGCTTCCAAATATATTGTAGAGTTTGGAATGACCATTTTTTCCTTAGGGACCCATACTTGTTCACATAAAAAGTCTTTGGGCATGTGTTAGTGACAATTATGTTGTGGTCTAGTATAAATTGGTAATCTCTCAGACTGATGTTCTAAATAATCCACCCCTATTTTAAGTTTGTCAGACCTAAAATTTTCTTGTAGAGGTTCCACCATGCCTTTACCATTTCCTATGGGACCTATCCCAAAGTATCCCATTTTTTTAATTATGTCCAACCTTCACCAAACTAATGTGGTGAAATATCAACAATTTGAATTCTTTGGTTTTCTTCTTCTAACATAACTAATGTTGAGTTATCTATGGGTGGGATAATTGATGAAGCTTCTCCCCTAAAAAAGTGTTGGTTGTAAATCCAAGGTAGATTAGTCAGAGATGGCTTTCCATGTGATTTAGGAGATATAGGCAAGTCAAATAGAGAAACTAAGTATTATCCCACCCCTTTGTGTTGAATTTAGCAATTTCTTTCTAAGGTTTCATTGCCTTGTCCATCTTGGCATAATGTATTTTTTTTGTCTCAGATTGAGAAAGAGATAATGATGTTGAATTAGAAGAATAATCAACCTTCTCTTTCCCTTAGTTGTAGCGATCAGGTGATTGTTTTCTTGCCCTTCTAAACTAGGACTAGTTCCTTTATTAGCATCTACATTGATGGAGACATTTTCCTTATTGCAAAGAACCAAAGATGAACCTAAATTTGGTGTAGAAGGTGGTACCTTACTTTTGTTTTGTGTCTGAAGCATTATCTTCCCCATTGTGAGGGACAAAAAAGTTACACTATTGTGTATAGTTTTGATCCCCTCATATAGTTATTTCTTCCCCTAGGTATGGGAATTTCAAAAATTGGTGAAATGTGGATGGAATAGCTTGCATATCATGTACCCATGATCTACCTTGTATAATATTTTAGGTAAGCTTTAGGTCAAGTACCTGGCAGGCAATTCCCTTAGTAATAGGGCCAACACGTATAGGTAAAATGACCATTCCTTTCGAAGATATTTCTTGCTCATCATATGCCTTGATTGTTATCATTTTTGGTGGATCCACAACATCTTCTATGTACCCTAATGCCTTATCAATCATTTCTTTTTTGATGTGATTTCTATGGATAAAGACTTCTATATGGAGGGGAAAATTCTAGGGTTGGGCGAAGGACATATCATCTTGTGCAGAAAAGGTTACATAATGAAGTACAACAAGATTATTGACCATTTTTTTGAAATGAGTAACATAAAAATTGTTGAGAACTATAGCTTTAGTTAAAATCTCTTTATATTTTGGGGATAAATGTAATAATTCAAAAATTGAGATATGTGCAGGAGTTTTGAGCAATTGATTAACCAAGTTGTATTTCATCATAGTAGATATGTTTGTTGGTTGTTCTTGATTGGTGGTTGCCCCCAAAAATACTACTTTAAAGGCTTTACCTCTAATGATAACATTTAATGGTTGTTTCTTGTATTGTTCGTTAATAGTTATAGCATTCACTACATCATCAATGCCTGAAATCGTGTTGATTGTCTCGTCATAATGTTGCATATAGTTAACCTTTTTAGAAGTATTTTTGTCCAAGTTGGTCTGTGATGGTCCACCTTTCTCATGATTCATGAATGGATTCTTAAAGGCAGTATGGTCTTCATTTTTTCTAAGGTCGTTAACCTCAATGACCTTGTCATTAATCAATTTTTGGATGGTATCCTTAAGAGTGTAGTAGTTATTAGTGATATGCCCCCAATTTCGGTGATACACACAATAGTTTTTCTCACTCCACAAACACAGTTTGATGATGGGTTCATATGGCTTGGACTCAAGTAATACAATGAGTTCATCCACCAAAAGTGTCTTTAGGGTATTTTCATAAGTTTTTCCAATTGGGGTATAGACTTTTGGTGGTTGTTTGACATAGTTGGTTGGTGGCAAGACTTGAATGTATGCCACTTGTTGATTTGTGTGAGTATAGAATGATCACAAATTAGTACTTTGTTGTTGATTATTTTTGAAAGGGGAAGTACTAAGTCCATTGGTGTTGGAAAATGATGAGTTTGGCCAATGATAGCTCTATTGCCTGACATTGTTAGCATCTACAACTCCATCATTAACAAGATTTTTATTAGAATTTCACCACAAAGTCTTTTGTTTATCACTAGAGGTGTTTTTGGAATTATTGGAACTAGAAGAATCCTTAGAAAAACCTTTCCCATCTTTGGATACCCTAAAACTATTATTGTCGAGCAAGGTTGCCTCTACTTTTGTAGCATTTTTTAGCATTTTCTCAAAGTCTTGCAAACATTGCAATTGCAGCCAATATCTCATGGGTTTTGTGAGGGTTTCTATAAAGATGGAAATCATTTCATTTTCTAGGATGACTTGATTATATTTGGAAAAAATGCATCACCATCTTTGGAGGAAATGTTGAAAGTCTTCACCAAATAATTATTTTGTGTTGCAAAGATTGATCATGGTAACTTACTTATCTATGTTGTAAGCATAGTGTGTGACAAAAAATGAAGCCAATTGGTCAAAAGTGTGAATGTTTGAGGGGAGCTTTGAAAACCATTCCATGGCTTGCCCTCCTAGGCTTCTCAAAAATAGTCACATGAGATAAGAGGTATAATGAGCAAATTCCATACTTGTCATATAGAATTTTCTTAAGTGATCACGGGGTTCAGATGTGCCATGATACTTATCATATTTTAGAATTCGCACATTTTGAGGGAATGACTCAAAAACAACTCCATTATCAAAAGGGAGTGGGCATATTTTTTCTAGACTAAACTTTGATGGTTCTACCTTTTCTTGACACAACCTATGAAGTCCAAATCCCATGGCTCCTAGGCTTTGTGTGATAACTTCTAAAGGAGATTCATCATGGTCTTCTTTCATGTGGCTCATATTAAAAATTTGAGGAAATTTGGCCCCTTGTTTAGAAAGATATAAGAGATATTGCTCTTTATTTCATTCTATCATTTTGTTCACAACATCAATATGTTCAAGATTTTTTTGAACTTCATCAATTTTTTTGTCATAGTAATCTTCACTCCCTGGTGGAAATTGAGAAGTCATTCTTGTTGGTGATTTTCTTTCTTGATTTGATTGTTTGATTTTTTTGGTTTTCAATTTGTTTGGTTTGTTTGGATTGGTTTGGTTTTCAATTTGTTTGGTTTTTTTGGATTGGTTTATCATAGGTTTTGGACCTGCGTATATTGGATTAATGAACATTGATGAGAAACTAACTTCAATTTCTAGATCAGTAGTAGTTGATGATTATGAAGATTTTGGAGTTGCAATTTATCTTGATAATCTTGTTGATCAAATAAATAAGATTGGAAAATGAGTGTCAACACACTTAACCATTTTCACTATACATGTAGAGTACACAATGGAAGCCGAGTTAGAATATCTTTATGTGCCAAGTCACAAATAGTGCCAAGCAAACTACAGATGATGTCGAGCATAACACATTATAGTATATGCCAAGCTATATAGAATTCAACATGTGTCGAGTAGATCAGAAGCCAATGTGCTTCGAGCATTGCGAAGTTAATGCAAGCCGAGTGATTCAAGAATTCTATAGGAGCCGAGTAATGTAGGAAACACAGTGGATGTCGAGCAATCCAGAATAGATGGTGCCAAGCATTAATCTTACTTAATGTGCCCAGCAATGCAGGATT
The DNA here is from genome assembly GCA_028749045.1 of Cupressus sempervirens. Taxonomy (NCBI): domain Eukaryota; kingdom Viridiplantae; phylum Streptophyta; class Pinopsida; order Cupressales; family Cupressaceae; genus Cupressus; species Cupressus sempervirens. Next base: position 183,272,158 of record CM053783.1, read on the forward strand.
AGCATAATATTTTGTGCCAATACAAACCAAGATGTAAAAAAATTATGCATGACTCATGATAGGATAAGGAGATAAGATCAGATCCTCCCATCCACCTATGCAATCCTCATGCAACCAATCAGAAAATTGGAATTGCATACACCCAATGGGTGAATTTCAAGGGTATGAGTAGGAATATTTTATCCAAGGATGCATAACGATCCACTAATCTTTATAAAGGATTCATGACATGATTGAACAAGAGTTGGAGAGAAGAAGGAAAAGAAGAGCCTTTTATTGAGGTCATTGTAGAGCATTGGTGTCAAAGATTTAGTGGAAAGAACAACATTTACACATCTAGTTGATCAGAATAGAACAAGGAACACAATTAGTAGATTAGATCTAGCAAAGATTAGGGATAGACAAGCAGATCAAGAGCCTAAGATCAGCATTAGAGATTGCATTAGTTCAGGTGTATTATTCTAATACTCTCTCACAATTGTTTTAGGAATTGGGAAATCCTATCGAGTTAGGTAGGTTTAACAGCCTTATGTAAATCCTTTAATAGGGTGGCATTCTAAGTTGAATGTTCTTATGTCCTCTAACAAGGCACACTCCTAACAGGGTGTAGAAATCCTTTAACAAGGTCACATATTAACAGTGTGTTGTAGCCTTTAATAGGGCAGGCCTTTAACAGGGCAAACCATCAGAAGTGGTTGAAATCAATTGCTACAGTAATTTCATGAGTATCATCCCCACCCCAATTTTACCTTCTTATTCCTGGAGGGTTTCTAGGTCACCAAAATCTCAAGTGTTATGTGGTGATGCATGTTTGTCTCTCATGATTGTGTAATGTTTATATGCATGCATGTTAATTTCAGTTATATTTTATTAAGGGATTAAAAGTGGTTAAAAGGCCAGTACTTCTGATTCACCCCCCCTCTCAGAAGATCTCTTCCCATTAAGACATTACAAAAATTGGTATCAGAGCTAAGTTCTCTCAAGGAGAAGTCTAACAGCTTGGAGGAAAATATCTAAAAATGGAAGTCTTCAAACTTGGGAAGATCATTGAGAACTAGGTGATAGATGTGCATCTCACTCTATACAAGGCAGAGGAAGCTCGAGAGGAATTAAGAAAATCCTTAAAAAGGAGGAAGGAAATAGCTATAGCTGAAAATGATATTCACTACAAGGAGATTGACACCACACAAGTATTTTCCAAAGGATATTCCAAAGAATTTGATGCAGCAATAGCAGAACTAATGGAGAAAAATAGAGCTCAAGCAGAAGAGATAAGAACTCTTAAGATAGAGCATGAATCACAGGGCATGATGCTTTGTGAAATCACTGAACAAAAGAAAAGAGCAGTTGAGGATAGAGTCCTGATGGAAGATGACAAAATAAATCTTGCAAACAGACTTGAAGAAAAATGTACTGAATTAACAAGGATCTCAAATATGCAGATGGATACACTTGTCCAAATGATGAACTTTCATCATGAACTCAATATGAAAGATATTGAGATCTCTACTTTGAGGATGTAGAATGAACAACTACAAAATGAATTGAACAAAGAAAAAGAAATAGCAGAGAATCTCAACAAGTCAAGTGAAGCCATCAAGTACTTTGAACAGTTTCTGAAATCCCCAAGATCAGCCCATGATACATCAAGACTTGGATACTCCAGCACTAAAGTTGGTGAATCATCAAAGAGTATTAAGCAAAGGAGTGACAAAGGTAAGGATTCTAAACCCACTTGTCATTATTGTAATTAAAAGGGGCATATTGCTAATGTTTGCAAGAGTAGAAGGATCAATCAGCCAAACACACCCAAAAGCAAGGGTTACTATCACAAGTGCAACATGCAAGGACATATGACACAAGATTACAGGACCAAAGTCACAAGGACACAAAAATTTGATGCACATTGCCATAATTGCAAGAAGTATGGACATAGAGCCTTTGAATGCAGATCAAAGCCTATGTGGACACCAAATAAGCATGTAAGAAGGGACAACTATGAACACCATTGCAATTGGGACTACAATACAAGGCAAAGTTGTCACTATTGTCAAGAGTATGGACATATACCCTAGAACTGCATAAGAACACATTTCAAGGGAAAATATAAAAGATGGTTGAACCAAACTACTTGCTTCAGTTGCTTGAAAATTGGACATGTCAATGGGAATTGTCCAACAAAGTCCAAGGTACCCAAGATTGAAGTAAATAAGGGCAAAGAAAAGATTGATGTAGAACACATCAGAATAGACATGAAGAAGACATGGCAGAAAAAGAATGGATCAAGTACATCCAATGGAAGGGTCACTTCACCCATGAGGTCAAGTGATTATTTCTCATCCAATTAATCTCAAGATGAGCTTATGGGGCTGATACTTATAAGGAAGTATCATACATCAGCCCTAAACCATGAAGAAGCACTGCAAAGTATAAATTTGCATGAGACAAGATGCTAAGACAAAATAAAAATAAAAATAAAAATGAATGATGATGTTGAAGTGTCTTTGGACGTCGAGTGAAACTGCTTTGGATGCCAAGTTATTAACAAAGTTAGTAGATGCTGAGTGAAAATAGTTGTTGAATGGATACTGAGTTGAAAAACCTTTGGAAGCCAAGTGACAGGTAAAGGTAAAAAAATGCATTAAATGCAAGGTTTTTGAGTCACTTAAAGGTGAAAATTGATTCATTTTTTAGCCATTCAAATGAAGAGCGATTACTAGGAGCACAACTGAGCAATTTTCAAGCTTTCAACCAGTGATTTTCAGTGATTCAATATCTATCCAAGTGATCTAAGCATTTAACCAGGCATTTCCTTCAAGTGCCAAGTTTTATAGTTTGTGAAGTTTGCTTTAATCGTCAAACCTTAGTTCAGTTTAAAATGGTGTCTAGTTTAAAGACAACCCAAGGGAAAGAGAGTCATGAGATTCAACTTGTCAGCAATGAGGTTAAGTAACCTGAGTTTAGGCCCATACTAGAAGTTGCATATAAAAATGATCCCACTAGTGCCCTATCTACCATCCCTAAAAAAGTTGTTATGGTTCAGGATGTGTGAAAGTGTTATAACTACAAAATAGGAGCCATAGGAGACTTGGAAATCTTTAATGCCTTTGACAAACTCTATGATAATGGTATATTGAAAGATGAGTTTTCTATCATAGAGAATAAGGGTTTAACCAAAGCCCTGATTTTTCCAATCGTATTCAAAATTGAGTGGATACACATAATACTTAGCAGAATCCATGATGGATCATTTGGGCTAGAGTGAGGACTAGTCAAGATTACCAAGAAGATGGTTCATAGGGCTACATGATTTCCAACCCTAGATCGGCCTAAGACACTAAGAAATGAAAAGAAGGAAACAATAGAGAAAACTATTGGTGCAAAATGGAATAACAGGGGAATGACAATTGACACAGTAAAAGACCCCCTATTAGACTTTGTTGTAAGGATCATATCACACAAAATTTATCAATCCAGCAGGTTAAATAGGGTACCCTGCATAGCATTGGATGTGGCATATAAGCTTGTAAAGAAAGACCACACCTATGACCTTGCAGAGCTCATGTTGCAACAGATTAATGAAAATATTGGAGCTATTAGAAAGTCCAAAGGAGCACAATGCAAATTTGGGTCAGTGCTATTTTGTATGTTCTTCTATGTAATGAAGGAATTCCCTTCATTTGGTAAAGTCAACTGGAGTCAAAATAAAACCATTATTGATCAAATAAATGATTTCATTGCACAAATGGGAGATAGCTTTGATGATCAAATGTCTATTATTTTGATGATTTCAAGAATGCAATGAAGAAAAGAATGAGGATACCAGTTTTCCTGGTGGAAAAGCATGTAAATGACATATGCTTTCTGGTCAACATTGATTATACTTAGATTCAAGTAGTCCTTCCAAGAGAAAGATGGCTTAGACCATTGGGATATGAGCTTGATGATGACCAAGCTTATGTAGCCATCACAACATTACTTGCAAACAAAATGGACAAATCTACCAAGGCATTTGGAACATATGATACTATCAAATCAAGAGTTGTTACAGAACTCAAGATAGCCACAACAGTAAAGAAAAAGGAAAAGTTAGTAAGGAAAATAAAGAAGAAGTTTGGTGTTGGAGAAAAAAGTGCAGCAAGCAAAGCAGAGGAGATTAGTGAAGGAGAAGAAGAAGTTGATGATGAGAAAGATGAGGATGAGCCAGAACAAGGGCAACTTGAATTGTCACAAGGCCAAGGTGAAGACAAAGATGAGAGTGTCGAGGAAGAAAAAGCCAAGGAAGCACCCATCAAAGGTAGAGTCATCAAAAGGAAGGCAAAGACACCTCCTACTTCTCAACCTTCACAAAAGAAAGCTACCAAGCCAACACCCAAGAAGCCAATGACCAGAGCTACAACCAGAGCCTCTACACAAAAGGCCAAAGAGGAAGCTACAAAGAAGAAGAAGACAGTCAAGAAGGCACAGGAGGAGCCAAAGAAAAGAAAAAGATATGTGGCTCAACCTGATACTGATTAGGAAGATCAAACTGAAAAAGTAAGTCATCCTCCTAAGTCTTTAGTTGATATATTATGTGAAAAGATTAGGAATGGAGACTTAAGTAACATGAAAAAGATTGATTTCAATAAGTTTAGTAAAGAGGAATAGAATAGCATAGAAGAATCATTCTATGCATTAATGGCATAGTTCAAGTACACAACTCTTGAACTTGATGGACAATTGCCAAGGGAATTGTCTAAAATTGTAGAAGATAGATGGCATTTCTATTTGAAAATGGATAAGGAGATGAGGGAATCAACCCTAGCAAGCATACTGGCTAATTTGACAAAGTAACAGGTAACTCAAGTAGTCAAAAGGCATAAAACTAGGTTTACACCTAAGTATAGGGCATTCTCCATTCTCCAAAATAAAATTGAAGAAGTTGTACAAAGAACCAAAAGAGTGTGGAAGAACTTGTATAAGAAAAATTAAGATGTCCTTGAAGAGCAATACAAAGAAGAAGTTTTTGCTAAACCAGACGAAAGAAGGAAGAGGAGAGAAAAGAATACAAAAGTGGAGAAAAAGGTTGAAGAAGAGGAAAACAATGAAGAAAGAGAGGAGGAAGGAAAAGATGAAGTCAAGGGTACTGATGAGCAGCAAAGTGTGCAAGACACACAACTTCCACCTCCTAGTCCTCCTCACTCTACTACCACACCTACAGAAATCATAAAGATTAAGGATGTTGTTAACACCTCATGTTAAAACATCAATCTATTAACTACAAAGGATCTCACTAAGATCCTTGACCAAACAACTCTTCAAGCACAATTGTGTACAAGTCCCATATTGGTCAGTGTAGATGATCTTCAATAGTCAGTAGATAAACTCAAAGAAGCCAAGGTGTCACCACAAGAACCACCTCAAATCATTCAAACTACTAGACTTTTATTTCTACCACCTCCATCACCACCAAGAATAGCCATACAAGCTCATTAGGAGCTGAGTGCAACAATAGAGGAAGTCACAAGTATAATAGTACAAATAGTAAGTACACCTCCAACAGCAGTGGTACAAGAAGAATATAAGGAAGAAACATAGGATAAGGAGGAGTCAACAATATAAAATTTGGTTGAATTTCCAAAGACAAGTACTCCTACCAAACCCATTCAGAAGTTGAGTACTGAAATGATGACCTTACATGTCAGTACACCAAGATCAAGTTCTAGTAGGGTAGCCAGGACCATTCATTATGGCATTTCTAAGCTTGATGAAGAAATTAAAATACCCTATTATGATTCAAGCACTTTAATTGAAGAAAAGATGAATGAGATACAAAGCGCATTAGATAGAGAAGGAGGCAAGAGGCAATGAGGAAAGATCACAAATACAAGTAGGCAATGAATGAGATCAAAGATATATTCATGGATGCCTTTAGCCTACAATCTCCAGATTCAAGCAGGCCAATCCTTGAGCAACTATCTGATATAGTTGACCAAGTGAATAATGAAGACCATGATACAAATGTAAAACTCATGGAATGGTTAGAAAATAAGTTTGAAGGCAAGGTCAACCAGAAGATAGCTAATAACATAATTTTGGGATAGGTTGACCTAGCTAAGAAATTGGATAATGTAAAGATTGTGTTAGGGAACATCTTTTCCCTTTATAGCAAATTGTGTGATTTTTCCAGGTTCACACAAGAAATAAATCTGAAAGTTTTGAACCTTGAGAGAAAACTTAAGCTCTCCAACATGCTACTACCCTCAAATCCTACACAAAGTGAAAACCAAATTGCTCAAACACTTCACACTCAGAGGGAATTAGCTGCATTATCAGTAGAAGAGGCCACTATTAAAGAAAAGATGATGCAAATACAAGCCTCTATCACTCCTCACTTGGAGATATTTCATAAGGAGAAAATGTATGCAGAAATAGTCCTAAAGAAAGATCCAAATATTTCTACTCATGAAGGACTTTTTGATCTAGTAGCAGAGCTTGCAATCCAACAAAATTCATTGGATATCACATTGAATAATTGGGATGTAGCTCTCAAAATACTCCTTGAGGTGAATAAGACATATTTGGCCAAGCATGGCATTACCATTTAGGACCCTTTGACATCAGTGTCAAAAAGGGGGAGATAAATAATGAGGGAGATAATATTCTAAGGGGGGGGATAATATTATAAGGGGAGAGATATATTAAAGGAGAAGACAAGAAGGTAATAGGATCAAAAACAGAGAACATTAGGCACAATGGCACAAGACATCAGAATTCATGACATGACAAGGCATAATCAACTCAAGGGGAGCCATAATGTATATTGTTGTTCATAATATCTTTTTGAAATTTTAAAAGTCAAGAATGTACATATAAGGTTTAGATCATGAATGATCAGTTAAGTGTTTTTGACACTCATGTCAAAGGGGGAGATTGTTGATCAAATAAATAAGATTGACAAATGAGTGTCAACACACTTAACTATTTTCATTATACATGTCGAGTACACAATGGAAGCCAAGCTAGAATTTCTTTATGTGCCAAGTCATAGATAGTGCCGAGCAAACTACAGTTGATGCCGAGAATAACACACTATAGTATATGCTGAGGTATACAAAATTCAACATGTGCCAAGTAGATCAGAAGACAATGTGTGCCGTGCATTGCAAAGTTAAAGGAAACTGAGTGATTTAGGAATTCTATAGGAGCTGAGTAATGCAGGAAACATAGTGGATGCTGAGCAATCTAGAATAGATGGTGTCAAGCATCGGTATTACTTCATGTGTCAAGAAACATAGGATTAGCATAAGAGTTTGTGCCAATACAAACCAAGAGGTAAAATGGTTATGCATGACTCATGATAGGATAAGGAGATAAGATCAAATCCTCCCATCCACCTATGTGATCCTCATGCAGCCAATGGGTGAATTTCAAGGGTTTGAGTAGGAACATTTTATCCAAGGATGCATAACAATCCACTAATCTTTATAAAGGAGTCCTGACGCCATTGAACAAGAGTTGGAGAGAAGAAGGAAAAGTAGAACAAGGAACACAATCAGTAGATTAGATCTAGTAGAGATCAGGGATAGAAGAGCAGATCAAGAACCTCGGATCAGCATTAGAGATTGCATTAGTTCATATGTATTATTCTAGTACTCTCTCACAATTGTATTAGGAATTGGGAAATCCTATTGAGTTAGGTAGGTTTAACAGCCTTATGTAAATCCTTTAATAGGGTCGCATTCTAAGTTGAATGTTCTTATGTCCTCTAACAAGGCACACTCCTAATAGGGTGTATAAATCCTTTAACAGGGTCACATATTAACAGTGTGTTGTAGCCTTTAATAGGGCAGGCCTTTAACAGGGAAAACCATCAAAAGTGGTTGAAATCAATTACTGTAGTAATTTCATGGGTATCATCCCCACCCCAATTTTACCTTCTTATTCCTGGAGGGTTTCTGGGTCACCAAAATCTCAAGTGTTATGTGGTGATGTATGTTTGTCTCTCATGATTGTTTAATGTTTATATGCATGCATGTTAATTTCAGTTATATGTTAGTAAGGGATTAAAAGTGGCTAAAAGGCTAGTACTTTTGATTCACCCCCCCTCTCAAAAGATCTCTTCCCATTAAGACATTCCAACAAATCTTGCAGTCGTTCGTATAGGAATTGTTGTTGACCCTCCTATTCATAAAAAAAAGGTTTTTTTGTTCTTATTTTTGGTGTACTAACAGTTTTCCTTGGTGACATGAGCAATGAGTATACCCTTATCAAAATCTTTTCATTTTGCAAAATGAAGAAAATCATGAATCAAACATTAATGGAAATTTTAAGCAAGATGGGAGTCACTCAAATAGGATATATCATAATAAGCTCTTTGAATTTGGTGAAGAAAGGATGTAAATATCTTGATAAATAACCACAAAGCAGCACAATGATGTTTGTTTGGTTGGATTTAAAAATTTGGTTGTTTATAACCAAAAAGATAACGGAAAAAAAATGTCTTACTTAAGTTTAAAGGAATTATGATCATTTGAATTCTCTCATTTTGCAAAATGTAGATCAAGAAAAAGGATATCCAAAAATTCTCCTTCTTTCTTAAAATTCAAAGTGCAAATAGCCTCTATTTGCAAGTTTTCTATAGATGTGCTATAGAATTTGTTGAGTGTGTTTCAAAAAAAATCCAGTGCACCATTTCAAGTTTCATCTACATTGTTTTTATTTTCAGAACTGTTGTTCTAAGGAATGTATGCACTGTTGGAAAGGATTTATGCAATGTTTTAACAATGTGAATGTGTTGTTTCATCCAGAGATATTGTCATTAATGATTTTATCCAATTTTGTCTAAATTTTATCATGTTTAAATATTATTTTGACTAAAAAATAACACATTCACACTCAACAATCTGGAAAACATGAAGGAATAAAATAGTCATAAGCCTAAAACCAAAAATGGCTTCCTAACAATGGCTCTGAAAAGGTTGGTGACTACAAGGTTTTAGTTTGAACATTATTGCCTTGTATCCCATTATGAATGCAAGTCAAAGGCTTTTCCTCTCACTAGCCTCATTAAGGAAAATTCTTGGGAGGTAGGCCTTACTATAGGTATGTAACTACCTACTAAAACAAGAAAAGAGGAAATCCAAAGCAAGTTGGGGAATTTGATCACTCTAAAAGGGTGAGAGCATATCCCTACTACCTCGTCTTTCCAAAACACACCAAACACAAGTTCAATTTACAAGTCCTTACTCTAAGAAAGACAAATGGGCTCCTAATTAAACTAAGTTTTGAACTTTGAGAAGCCACAATTTAAGCAATACAAAGGGTTCAGGCTTACCTTGTTCATAGCTAGCAAAGGCTAGGTGCATTTTTGAGGGGGGTAAGTGCGCAAATTTGTGGTGCCAAAAGGGGGGTATAAGTGGCCACCTTTTTCTTGAAATTAATAATTTTTGAACTTCAACTAGAATTTGAAGATAGTTACACTCAAAATTTTAAGATATGACAAAAACAAAACTCGAAGTCCTTTGAATCTAGTTTCTAAACTACTAATTTTTTTTCAAAATGGTTTAGTTTTAGGTCCTCAAAAAAGGGGGCCACAAAATGTGGTATTATTTATTCCAAAAAAACATAACACAGTACAAAGTGTGGCCCCCCTAAAATTTTAACTTTTTTTTTGAAATTTTTTAATCGCTCTAGTCAAAAGTTACTTAACACTATGTAGTTTATACCAGATGTTTAGAGTAATTTTATAATGTGTATTTTTTTTTAAATGATTTTTTTAACTAGATACATCCCAAAAATGTGAAATATCTATGTGCTCCCCCTAGAAATAATTGAAAACTAATCTAAAATCAAAACTTTTTTTTTCAAAGTGTGTAGAATGGAGTCTAGTTTCTAAAAAACTAAGTTGTTGCAAAATTCGATGAACGAGCTAAAATCTATAGCCCAATTAGTACATGATGGTTTTTGAGAAAAAATGAACATACATTCAAAAGAAATTATAGATGAAAGGCTTGAAATAGTTCAAATTAAAAATAAATTATATGGTTATATAGCTAACACAAAGACCTACAATGTCATGTAACATGATCTTATCGATGCCCAACTACGAGGAATCTTGAAGGAGAGCACACAAGAAAAATCAATCATTTTTTGTATGTTTGTTAGAAAATGTGTCTCAGACCTATTTATAAACTCCAAACTTTTGGGTTTGATTTTGTTGCGGGTACCAGGATGGAGCACTTGGTGTATTTTGATCCATTATGGTGGATATGCTGGGAGGGATTGTTCCCTTGTTACTTTATGTGGCTACGGATTGACCCTATGCAATGTATACAACAAGTGGAAGATTGTTGAGATAATGGGTGTTGCACACATTGCATAATATTGTTATTTTATTATTTTATTTTATTATGTAATGTTGTACCTAGATGGACGTGCAACATGTAAAAATTCCCATGAAATATTCTTGATGAGTTGTATTGTAACATTGTAAAAATATTTTATGTAATTATTTAATATTGGGGAAAAGAATTAAATGCCCAATATTAAATGTGGGGTCAGTGGGTTAGGTAGCATATGGTTTTAGCACATAGTTTATGTAATACCACTTGGTGGTTTTGTGGGACTTGCTACTATATAAGCAGCCACAAGGGTAGTTGTTGTATAGAGAGAGAGTGACAAGGAGAAGGAAAAAGGCAAGAGTCAAGTAGGACAAGGCTTGACAGGTTAGCCAAGGGAGCATTTGTGAAGGTTGGAAGCATGGCATGGGATGTGTGGATTCATGTTTGTTCACATAGTTTGCTCAATTGTGGCTATGGCCATGAAGGCATCCATGGTTGTATGGCAATGGTATTTTTGCTGAATAATACATGACGATGGATGCTTTTGGAGGCTAGTTTTTTTCCTCAATGAGGGTTTCCCAGGGTATATCTTGTGTCACATTTTGTGGGTATGTTGTCTTTTCTCTTGCATGTGGATTTTAATTTCGTCTTTATTTTAGATCTATTATGGGTTATGTGGAAACAGTTATATTCTTTGTTGCCAACTTTTCTTACAGATCTAAACTAAACTAGGAACTAATCTTGCACTATCACCTCATCACTGTCACAAGCTCTCACTAAACCATGTATCCAAGCTATTCATGACATAATGATGAAAAACCATCTTATAACCATGAGAATCAACCAAGGCATCAAACTATCAAAGAACTCAAAGTGCAAATCATGAGCTCCTCAAAAGAAAACCAAATAACCATGATCCTCAACCAAGAATATATACCACCATAACCAAATCAGAAAATCCAAGCTAATGAACATCAAGGATGTACCTATATAACCAATCATGTCATGTCAAAATCCATGACACCATGATCACATCCATGAACCGAGCATCTTGCTCTCAAAGTGTCCAACCTATCAGCATAAAATAGTCAACCACAATCTTCCACCATGACTGTACCTGGTAATAACATCTCATCCCTTCTACATGAAGATAAAATCATGTGACTTAGGGCATAGACAACCCAAATCCAAGCCACCAATCTGAATATGAATCAATAATGAAAGATCAATGGGCAAAGACAACCCATAACCAAGCCATAAATGCAACCTGTAAGTATAGACTGCTTACAACATTGCACAACTTGTAGACTCAACAAGTCATCATACATATCCAAATCCAAACACTGATAACTATATCATCATGAGACCAATCTGAAATATGAACTGAGTATACAATGACATCAAAACTTAAATCTCCAATGCCATAAACTCACAATGTTACCATAGTCAAAATATACCTATAAACTATTCAGATCAATATATCAACAAATAAATCATGCCAAACCTACACCAAATCTGAACCAATGTGTAGAGCTCTCCAAGAGCTTTTCGTTGACTACTCGAAGTCCAAAATTCGACTCTGTATGCCCAAGTTATGCCTTAATCCATGCTCAAAATAAATAACATCTGACTTTAGGGCTCTTAAAACCTGACAAAATTTCAAAATCATAGAACCAAACCTATACCATCTTGTAGTGCTCTAAATTAGCTTTCCAACGCCTATAAGAACTCTAAAATCCAATATTCTGAGAGAAAGTTATGGTCGTTTTACTAAGATAGTCTTTTTACCATTTTCAGTACGATTTTTCATTTTTAAATTTTTTTAGTGATGAAAATTCCGACGGGATTAAATTTGACGGCCATCATGGGCGGAAACTAAAAAACTCTTTCATTTCCTCTGAACATGGCCAAACTAGGGCATATTATATATCAAAATTTATGGAAATGTCAACCCGGATCCAATGGCGAGGTCTATTTTTTTACCCAGGAGGTCATTTCTGCAAGCTACCCCCCAAAACCCTCATTTAAATGAAACATCCGAAAAAAAAAAAAAAAAAATTTGTCCAACAATTTCACATGCCCAAATATTTTAACATCCCATCATAACAGCAAATCTAAAGTCCTTAGATCTGCAATAAATCATTCATATATCTTGCCCTTTCTTTTATCCTCTCATGCATTCCCATGGATTCAATCTAGGGTTACAATAATAAAACCATAGCTCTAATACCACTTGTAAGGAAACTTGACAACAAATAAAGAATATAACCATTTCCACATAACCCATAATAAATCTAAAATAAACACAAAATTAAAATCCACATGCAAGAGAAAAGACAACATACCCACAAAATGTGACACAAAATATACCCTAGGAAACCCTCATTGAGGGAAAAAACCCAGCCTCCAAAAGCATCCATCACCATGTATTATTCAGCAAAAATACCATTGCCATACAACCATGGAAGCCTTCATGGCCATAGCCACAATCGAGCAAACTATGTGAACAAACATGAATCCACACATCCCATGCCATGCTTCCAACCTTCACAAATGCTCCCTTGGCTAACCTGTCAAGCCTTGTCCCGCTCGACTCTTGCCTTCTGTCTTCTCCTTGTCACTCTCTCTCTCTACAACAACTACCCTTGTGGCTACTTATATAGTAGCAAGTCCCACAAAACCACTAAGTGGTATTACATAAACCATGTGCTACCTAACCCACTGACCCCACATTTAATATTGGGCATTTAATTCTTTTCCCCCAATATTAAATAATTACATGAAATATTATCACAATGTTACAATACAACTCATCAAGAATATTCCATGGGAATATTTATATGTTGCACATCCATCTAGGTACAACATTACATAATAAAAAATAAAATAATAAAATAACAATATTATGCAATGTGTGCAACACCCATTATCTCAACATATGGGAGAGAGTGTGAGAGAGAGTAGGGGGTGGCAGAGAGTGTGAGAGAGAGTAGGGAGTGGGAGATAGAGAGAGGGGGGATGGGAGTGTGTGTGACATATCTAGAGAGTAGGGGATAGGAGAGAAGAGAGAGGGGGGATGGGAGTGTGTGTGTGTGTGTTTGTGAAAGAGAGAGAGGGATGGGAGAGAGTGTGAGAGTGTGAGAGAGAGTAGGGGGTGGTAGAGACAGGTAAGGGGATGGGAGAGATAGAGTGAAAGGATGGAAAAGAGTGTCAGAGAGAGTAGGGTGTGGTAGAGAGAGAGAGAGTATAGGATTTAGAGAGATAGAGTGAAAGGATGGGAGAGAGTGTGAGAGAGAGTAGGCGATGGGAGAGAGTGTGAGAGAGAGTTGGGGATGGGGGAGAGAGAGAGAGAGAGTAAGAGTAGGGGATAGGAGAGAGAGAGTAGAGAGGGAGAGAGATAACTTGAGAGAGAGAGATAGTAAGTAGGGGGAGAGGGGGAGAGAGAGGGGGGATGGGAGTATGTGTGAGAGATCTAGAGAGTAGGGGATGGGAGAGGAGAGAGAGGGGGGGGATGGGAGTGTGTATCTATAAAAGAGAGAGTTTAGGGGATGGGAGAGGGGAGAGAGAGAGAGAGAGAGTAGCAGATTGGAGAGAGAGACTAGGTGGTGGGAGAGGGAGAGAGAGGGGGGGATGGGAGTGTGTGTAAGAGAGAGTAGGGGATGGGAGAGAGAGTGAGAGAGAGTAGGAGGTGGCAAAGAGAGAGAGAACATGATGGGAGAGAGAGAGAGAGAGAGTAGGGGATGGGAGAGAGTGTGAGAGAGAGTAGGGGGATGGGGGAGAGAGAGAGATAGTAGGTAGTGGGAGAGGGAAGATGGGAGAGTGTGTGAGAGACCTAAAGAGTAGGGGATGGGAGAGGAGAGAGGGTGAGAGAGGGAGAGAGAGAGAGAGTAGGCAATGGGAGAGGGAGAGCGAGAGAGAGAGAGAGAGAGAGAGAGTAGGGGATGGGAGAGAGTAGGTGATGGGAGAGGGAGTACAAGAGGGAGAGTGAGAGAGAGTAGGTGATGGGAGAGGGGGAGTGAGAGAGAGAGAGAGAGTAAGGGATGGGAGTGATTAGGCAATGGGAGAGGGAGTAGGAGAGGGAGAGTGAGAGAGAGTAGGCGATGGGAGAGGGAGAGTGAGAGAGAGAGAGTAGGGGATGGGGGAGGAGAGAGAGACTGAGAGAGAGTAGGGGATGGGAGAGGAGAGAGAGTAAGGAGGATAGAGAGTGATGTGTTTTGACATAGTGCACACATGCTATAGTGCATACGCACTATGTGAAATCACTCAAAAATAGTCAAAAAGAAACTTTGGGGCCCATTTCATCCATTCTCTACTTTTGGTCTATTGTGCTTTCTATTATTTCGATAGAAATCATAGGTTTCAATATAGCAAATACCATTTCAAGACTTTTTGAAGCTAGCAAACACCGAATTCAATCATTGGATACACGATTTGAAGACTTTTTGAATATTCCTTGTATAGAAAAGGTTAGTGCAATCCATTTTAAATATTGTTTGTTGATATATAGATACAAATTTGATTATAATTTGACATTTTGTTTGATATGTAGTGAATTCATTGAAATTTGTATGTTTGAATGAAATGTTATTTTGAAATGGTTAGAAATTTGACAAGTTGTTTGATATATATTGTGTATTCATTCAAATAATTATAATTTTTATATGTATTTGAATAATTTGTATTCTACACATTTTAAGTAATTCAGATGTTTGAATAATTTGACATGTAGAAATCATCATCATGCCAAGGAAGAAACCAAAAACTCAAACAAATGAAGATAGGGAGAGAGATTTGGCAATTAAAAGAGATAAAATGAAACTACTACTTGAGAAAAGAAAATTGCAAAGAAATAATGAAGAATTAACATTCGAAGAGGATCAAGAACCACTGGTACAAAGAAACAAAGAGGAAGAATTGGAAAGAGAAAGAGAACGAATGAGACTGTTATGCTCAAGAAGACAATTGAATTGTGAAGCTACACCATCTTTCAATGTTGGTGTCATATCATCCTCTCATGTTGAAGAGACACTAATTTGTAGATTTGATGATGTACACACTCCATCATGTCATGTTGAAGGCACAACATCAACACATCAAGTAGGTGATATTCCATCTTTTGCATCTTATTGCCAAGGCACATCATCTTCAGTTTAAGGCATGCAATACACTCAATCTTATGTTCATGTTCAAAATGTTGAGGGAATTGAAGAGATTATAAAACCTTCTAGAATTTGTTTTAGAAGACAAAAATATTTGATTGATATTGATACTAACATTTTGAAATCAATGCTCAAAGAAAAGTTAATCGTATGTGAAGATTTTTTTTGAAGAATTAAATATTATAGGTCAATGCCAATTATTTTTTGAAATGATGAAGAATTTTAAATTTAGGCCTATCATGAAGATTCTTGGGCTAAGAACAATGGATAGTTCAAATGAAAAAAATATTGTAAAGAATCTAATGAGTGCTTATGACACAATGGGTTCTAAATCATGCACCAAAGATAGTAATATCACAAGATGAGTACTTACATCGACAATAGTAAGTAGCCAAATGAAGAAAGCTCAAGTCATGAGAAAGATAAGAAAAATGTTTTAAATTGGTATAGGTACTCTAAGGAGAGCCATGCTAAGGCATAAGGGATTGCAAGATTCAACAAAAAATGAGTTATGGAAATTTAGCAGTAGACTACCACAAAAGGATAAAGAAATTAGTGAAGCTTTGAAATCATTGATCAAAGATTTTTGGAAAAATAACACAAGTGTTTCCCCTAATCAAAGAGATGTGTTAAGAAGGAGGATTGGTAGCAAAAATCACAACCCACATGCAAAACATTTTTTGGACTCAACTCAAACACAATTTTTTGCAAATTTATTGGTATGTATCCTCAAATTCGAATAAGTTAAAGATTTTTTGAGATGGGTAAACTTTTTTATGTCAAGATAAATCACACACACACAACTTGTTGTTGTAGGATACATGTTGAATTTTCTAACCATTTTTATGTTTTTAGGCATATATGTGTGTGTGTTTTTGCATTCTAAGTTTTTTTTGCAAGATTGTGACATGAATGAGCCACCAAGATCTTCAAGGGAATTCATATCCAACATTTTATGTGAAATAGGGGATGGCCAAAAATTTTACAAGACATCATGCTTGGATGGTACATGCTTATTTTGTGGTTCTTTGCAACTTTTATCAAGTTGTCAACATATGGATAGTACACATGCAATTGAAAATGAAATAGTAGATTACAAAAAATTTAAGACAGTGACATATGCTCTAAAAGATGGGAAATAGGGCAAAAGATGTGATATAGTCATTGAAAAGATTCCAATGTATGAGTTCATGAAGATTTTTTGTGAAAGGATTATTTACAAGTTGCAAGACATACACATAGAGCTTGATGGCTTGATTTGCAATTCAAGTTGTGCAAGGATACATTTCCACTGGATACAATTGTTTTAGCTATAGACTTCGCAGAAAACTATACACTATAACCGAAAAATGAGGTGCAAGCAAAGTATTATACTTCTCAAGAGGTTTCCATATTTGTTCACTTAACATTCATGCATTCACCTACAAGTATAGAGGATGATAGGAAGATTTTGAGGGAGTACCATTTTTACATCAGCGATAATTGATCACATTCTACAGAGTTTGTAGAGGGTTGTTTTCAACTATCTTATAGAGATTTGGCTAACAGGGGCATCACATATTGTCAGCACATTATTTGGTCAGACAACTATGCATCTCAATTCAAGAATGCATGGATGTTCTATTGGTTAAACAAGATGCACAGGTTGTTTAGAATTCAATATATGTGAAATTTCACAGAGGTTGGTCATGGAAAGGGAGAGCACTATGGCGTAGGCACATGCATCAAAAGAGTCTTAGCTCATGAAGAACTAAAGTACAAAAATGGAGCAATATTGACAGATGCAAAATCCATCATCCAGTGGTGTAACACTACAATGGATCTAGGTAAGGAAGGTGAGTCTATTGTTCATAGATTTTTGTAGTTGATAGATAATACTAACATTGCACCATATCAGGATTGTTGCACACTAACAAGATCCAGTGAGCTGCATTCTTTTAGAAGCTCTGATTAGGTTCATGGAGTATCCACACACACAAAATGGCATGCTATTTTCCATCATGTGCAGAAGAAAATTGGGATGACTGTGAGTCGATTGAATGGGTGGACAAATGGGATATATAGGTTTTGGACCCAATTGACACCTCTCATCCCCCACAAGCACTGGAAATGGTAAAGATGGATTCATCTATTGACTCTGACTGCTTGACAGATCTAGTGCAACCTAGTAATATATATATTTATATATCTTTGTAATTTCAATATGTAACTTTATAACTTTTACCTAAGTATTTTCTGAATTAATGACCGCATTTTGTACATTTGTCACTGTAGGCCATGCTTTTGTTGTTATTGCACTTGAAGACAATGAAGAAGGGATAGATTATTATTTGTGTCATTGTGTCCAAGCCAAACAAAAATTGGATCACTCAGTCATATATGGTGAAGGTTTAGAGTACCATGTCAGTGCGGTGGTTGTAACTGGCACATGGCTTAGATGATATTCTATGAAGAACCCTAACTTGTGGTTATTCGAGGATTGGCAAATAGAGAGGAAGATTCTTCATTATTCAAACCTTGTTGTCACATCAAATTTTCACTTGATAAAATATGGTGGAAAACCACATAATAATATTCTTTGAAAAAATTTTGAGTTAGACCATGAGACAATACTTGAGACATTAAAATGTAGAGCAGATCTAGTTGGCTCATTATATTGAATAGGGAGAGAGAGGGAGAGAGAGAGAGAGAAAGAGTGATCAATTCTAGGATCCAAATACAATGTTCCAAACTCTCCCCCAAGACTGTCCATGTGACAAGGTGGGTATTGTTATTATGTGTAAGTGATGAGGTAAATTTAAATCACAAATTTTATGTTTTGATTTGTTTAGGATCTAAATATATTATTTGAATTTATATTAGATTCTTTAATAGGATCCATTTTTAGATTAGTTGTTTGAATAAGTGAAAGTTTATAATTTGTTGTTTAAATCAAAATGTAATGAAAGAACATGAAAATTTTTAGAATGTGAATGCTTTGTGATGTAAACTCATGATTGTGTGCATGTAACCAAAAACTTCAAACTAGCGAAAGCAAGGATACAATGGGAGAAGTTTTCAATACTCATCAAGCAAGGGTTATCATAAAACTCAAAAAGCAAGGATTTGTACAAATGGATAATTCTTAATGACAAGCCAAATTCAATTTTTTTCATTCTCTAATTTTAGTGGATTAATCTTATCTTAGATTTTTTGTTGTGCTAATTCTTCATTTTTAGGTCACCAAAGAAGAGGGCTAATAAAGTCGAAGCACTAGTGATAAAGGGTGAGATGCCAAAATCATCTACAAAATGGTATTATCAATTCACATCCTCAATGTTTATTAGTGCTTTTTGTTCAAGTACCATTGTGTGTTAATCATCTTATGCCTAGGATTGTAGAGAATCGTAATCATCAAAAAGTAAGAAGGAAAATAGGTCTCAATCTGACGATAATGGGGCAGTTACAGATATAGTTCTCTCTAAGGATAATGTTGATTAGCCGATGTATAAGTTGAGAGAACCAAAAGACTTTTGATATTTTTATATTTTTGGGATGTTGTTTGCAATAATTTCAACACTTGATGAAACCAAATATTATGAGTGGAACTTAGTATTTTTGTTTAAGCATGTCTAGATCCCTAAAAATAGTCAATGAAAAATACATTTAAAGAGGTTTCTTAGATTGTGCACATTAAATATATCCATGTCAGATTTTTTGAAATTATTCCATACTATGATTTTGAGGTGACCATTCAATTAAGAAATAAAATGATATTAAAAAAGAGGTGCAAAATAGATATTTCTCATGTTTTTCTTCTCTTGTGTGCATGTGGGATAGTTTTACTTTTGTTTCTTGTGTGCTAGATTGGTTCTTTCTTATTGATGACACAACTACTTATAATAATGATACATATAAAATATTTTAGTCATTGGTACCCTTTCACTTAACAATCATGCCACCTTAATGAGGTTAGCCAAGTGCATTTTTATTCACTTTTTATATTTGCCCAATAAGGCACTCAAATTGAGGTTTCTTCATTTTATTTTTTTGGGTGTGGGGGGGAGTTGGGTGGGGTACATTAAGAGGGTTTGCCAAAAGTCAATGGGTGGCCAACATGCTTTTTTATAATTCCTTCCATGCATGGTTTGGCCCATGCAAAGATAATTATGCAAATTACTATATTTAACTTGCCTCATAACTTTTCCCTTCAATATCAATGACAATATTTTCCAACATGTTTGTTGTACTCTTCATGTTGCAAACACTAAATAAATTGAAGTGGATTAAGTGACATTGTATGCATTTGAAGCTAGGGACTCATTTAACCCAAAGTTATGCATAGAAGGGTTGTTAGGGAATTTCTATAAGCAAAAACTAAGGATGGAAGATATATGAGCTAATTGCACAAATGAATATGAAGTCTAATGAAGTTATTCACACCTCAATGCTCATCAAATGAAGATCGAATGGATTGCAAAAATGTATATGAAGTGAGATGATGGAAAAGTTCTTGAGCTTGCCTATGGTCAAAACAAAATTTTAAAAAACCATTCCCCAAAATGGATTGGAACACTGAAGCACTCAAGACTACAAAGGATAAAATGAATAGATTAGTTGAGAGGAGTGAAAGATATTTGAAGGAAAAGAAGAAGCAACTTAATCTAGAGATGGGAGAATATTTAGAGGGTAAGGTGAAGGAAGAAGAGTAGCAGAAAGAACAATAACAAGAAGCACCTCACAAAGCAATAAACACAATGGAATATAAAGAACTTCAAACAACTATTAAAGAAAGGAAGAAGAAGAAGCCAAAAATTTATTTTTTGTATCGAAGGTTGACTCAAAAAGGATGTCCCTCACAAGTCCCAATAGTCTCTCTCATCCCAAGGCCCCTTCATGTCATACAAACTAAAGATGATGAAAAACCTCCAAATATGTCACCAATTTGGGCCTTGGATGCTTCCAAGTACAAAAGCCACAAATTTCTCATAAACAAGCCTCAAAACTAGGGCCTCTCAATAAACTACCTTCCACACCTTTCTAGGATAAATTGAGGGTGGATACACCATTAATTTTATGTTACTAGACTCCTCAAACCATAAAAATTATGCCACCATCGAGAAGATCTCTCGCTGCTACTCCCAACCATCCACTTCCATTAACCCTACCACTACTCTTCTCGGTGATCACCAACCAAATACCTTTCATCTACACATTAAAAGTTAGAAATTATATTGTACATATCAAGGATTAATCACTCCATGAGAATCAGATTTTTATCATTCATGGAGTGATGATCTTTTCATTAAATTAGATCAAAATTGTGAAGAAATCACTGTGGTACTCGAGATAGTCAGCTCTATTCTTATAATTAGCCTATTAAACCAACTTCAAAGCATGAAAAATAGAGATAAAATGATATTAAAAAATAGGTGACCATTTAGTTAAGCATTCAAAAAGATATTAAAACCAACTTCTTGAGGTAACCATTCAGTTAAGCAATAAAAAGATATTTAAAAAGAGGTGCAAAATAAAGATTCAAATACCAAATCTTCTCATAGAAAAAACAAGAACTATGAAGTGTAGATATATTGACCATAGTAGACATATATTTCTTCTCTTGTGTGCATGTGGGATAGTTTTACTTTTGTTTCTTGTGTGCTAGACCAGTTCTGATGTAGAGTAAGCACAAGGAAGCAAAAATAAAAAAACCTTCTACAACCCAAACCTCCAAACTCCACAAAGGATTAAGAAAGTGTTATGATTCACTTCCAAAATGATACTACTCTGATATTACAACTCTTTAATAAGTTTACAAACCCAACTCTCTGAAAAAAGACAAGAATCCAACTTCTTCCTACTTGGTTCAACAATGGCCTACTACCCCTCAACTTGGCAAAAGTGGGTTTATGGTGTTCCCAACCTTTCTAACACCAATGATGGCTTGAGGAAATCTTAACATGACCAAAACAAGGCAAATCACTAATTTAACCTACTGCTAACAACCCACAAAACATAATGCAGCATTTGACCTACTAGGCAATTAGGCCTCTTAGTTCAGTTTTTCAGCAATAACTCAAAACTCTTCCAAAGGACTAGGAAGACAAAGTATAGTTTTAGACACCCTTTTTCAAATTTTAAGAGACTCCAAAGTCTTAAGGCTCCATACCTTAACCCAAACCATGCACTCAGGCCTAATTAGCAACTTTAGGTGTGGTCTACATGGAAATGGCCAAGAGATGGGTTCATGTAATCAAACCACTAACTTCAAAGTGTTCTTCTAACCCAAAAAAAAAAATTTACCTTCACAAAAAGTCCCCTACTTCCTTTAGACACATTACTTCATCAATTTGCATAAAATTTGGTCTAATACATGAGGGATATTAGACCTAGGGCTTGCTCCTAAAAATATCTGCTGCAACCTCCTACTTCAGGGCTTTTAAATTATGAAAGCACATCACCTTAACTTGCTCCCTACCCATTTGGAAAAAATTCCAATGGTGGGATCTCAAGTTAGGGCCATTTCTTTGGCCAAACCCTAATTTTGAGGGTTTCATAGGGTAGTGGTCAAGAAAATACAATATCTTGAGTTCCCTGATTGCTAGAAACTTGAAACCAATTCCAATGCTTCACAAATTATTAGGTTTAGCTATCCAATACAAAAAAGTTCACTTCCCAATCATGTAAGGCCATACTGTATGAAAAAATTAGTAAAACTTGTCTTGAAACAGCAAATTTTATTGATTCCAAAGAGCAACTACATATGTTTTTTCATGTTATCTCTCCCCTCAAGTGTCTAGAGCCTTTATAGGCCATTAAAAATGGGTAGAACCACCCCATGGTAGTTTTAGCCATTGGGAGTGGTTTTTTTGAAAAAGTTGCATTAGCAACTTTTGCAAATTTTTGTAATTTTTTTCATTTTGAAAAACCTTCTTCCTAATTCAATTCTAACCATTCCCAAATGTTTTTCTAAGACTCAAAACACCTAAACTACCTTAACAAACATAAAATAAACCAAAATTCCACCTTTTGGACCAAATGATGCCTAGGTTTATATTGACACCTTGGGGTCTTGAATCCATTACATGGGTGGATTTCCTTAAGGAGATTTATTAATAAATCCTAAGGCCTTATTACATTGAACAAAAAAAACACTTTAATTAGGTGTAATAAAAGACTCAATTGTAAAGTATGATGGCACTTTGGTGTGGTTATATGCCAAGTGAC
Source organism: Cupressus sempervirens (assembly GCA_028749045.1). Classification (NCBI taxonomy): domain Eukaryota; kingdom Viridiplantae; phylum Streptophyta; class Pinopsida; order Cupressales; family Cupressaceae; genus Cupressus; species Cupressus sempervirens. Next base: position 183,294,845 of record CM053783.1, read on the forward strand.
CATTTGTAACCAAGGAGTCATAATAGGTGTGATTTTGAGTATTTTTATAATTTTAGGATTTTTTAGGTGGATTTAAGTTATTAAGACACCTTTGGACTATAGGTTTGCAAAAATTGCAAAAAAATGCAAGAAAGTTGCAAAATGCAAAAGTTGCTAAAATAGCAATTTTTGCAATAATAGTTGTCAAACTGAAAAGGAGGTTGTATGGTATTCCAACCATCTAAATGGAAGTTATAACTATTGTAAGGCATGTATTTAATATCCTCACATGTGGGAAAGGTCATTGTATGGATGGTGGACAACATTGGTGAATAAAAAACTTAGATTTTCTACCTTTTTTACTATTTTTTTAATTCTGTATGACCTATATGGATTTTTGGTGGTACAAGTCTTATATGGTTGGATAGAGGGTTGATTCAGGATTCCATTTCAATTGGTTTGAAGTCTTTATCTTATATATAGCAAAAGTTATATCATTTTTAGTGCATGTAGGTTAGATTTACTCCAAATTTAAGGGTTTCAACAAGATGGCCTCCTAACTTGCAAACCCACCATGGGATTTCAATGTCATTTTTTGGAATGCAAGTTAGGAGAGGGGTCTTTGAGATGGTAGAGATTCATGGATGGAGGAGCATGGCACCTATTTTTACCAGCAAGCCCTAGACTGAACATAATCTTATGTCTAGTCTAGATTTGAAGGAAAAAGAAGGATTAGGCTCCCAAACTAATTAATCTAACCTAGGTGAAGGGTGTAGAAGGAAAATTTTCATGTGTAGAAGAGATCCAAGTGGTTGAACCAATTTTTTGAACCCATTTGTTTGTTTTCCTTGTAACCCAGCCCAAACTGGCCATTTAGGACTATGACACAAAGTGGCATAACTTGATGTTGGAGCCGAGTTGGTGATTGATCTTTTGGAATCTCTTAGGGGATGTTGAAGAGTGTTTAAAAGTATAAAAATATTGTGGGATCCTTTGCATGATTTGTGATTTTGACCATGAAAACTAGGATCAGCCCTAGTAGGAATGCTAGTAACTATTTTGCAAATTGATTGTTGGGTGTTGGAAAACTTTAAAGTTTGGTGTTTCTTGCTGCATTAAGTCCATAGAAACCGTTTCTATCAGAAAATTTGAGTGCTGAAACCATCCAAGAAGAATTTTCCATTGTAGGCCTATTGGTAATAGGGAGTCTATAACTGTTGTAGTTGATCCAAGTTGTTTGAATACCCTAGGTTTGAGGTTTGGTCCTATAGAGTGGAGTCCACTTGCAGGGCAGAGTCTATCTTGTTGAAAGCCCATTGGATTAGTCATTAATCTTGGAAGAAGGCCAGGTCTATGAACCCATTTTCTCATACTTCCTTTGTAACCCAGCCTAATCTGGCCAATTATGTCTGTGACTCAAAGTGAGTGTAAGTTGGCGTTGGAATAGAGTTTGAGTTTGATCTTTTGGAATCCCTATGAGGTGGTTGAAGGGTGTCTAAAGAAGTGAAAAGATAGTGTGGTCCTTTGCAAGGTTTGGGAGTTTGACCAAGAAAGCTAGGATTAGCCCTATTAGGAATGTTGGTAACAATTATACAAATCAATTATTGGGTGTTGGAGAACTTCAAATTTTGGAGTTTCTTGTTGGATTAGGTTGATATAAACCTTTTCTATTAGGAAAGTTGAGTTCTAAACCCATTTAGCAAGAATTTTTCTTTTAGGCCTATTGGAAAGTGGAAAGAGGGCACAATTTGGGGTTTTGGTGCCTAGAAACCTCTTGAAGTCAAATTAACTTCATATTGTGAAAGAATCTTTAGATTTTACTATCAAGAGATCTACTCATGTGATTAGTTAAATATTTATTGAGAGAGAAAGGAGGATTGATGAAGGAACTTCATAAAATTCTTCAAAGATTTGGGTCAATAACCCTTACAAGTTATACTTTTATTATTATTTAATGTATTGTGTTGGGGGGGTGATGCAGAGGTTAGGTAGGAATAAGAAAAATGCTGGTTTCAATCAACAAGGATAGACCATACATCCAACTTCTACACTATGATACAATGACAATGTTAATGGATCAGCATTAATTCATACAACTAGACACTTAGCAACTTGAACCAACACCCATGGATGATGGATTTTCACAAACTAGGACTCTTAGAATGTTAAGGGGATTCAACATAACACCAAAACCTAGTAATCAAGGCCCAACAATAACCAAAACTCAGATTTCATAGTTTTGTCCAAATAATGCAGCACTTAGCATTAATGCATGCAACTTCAAACTTGACTCAACTTCCCAAAAATGGTGGATCCTCACAAAAAGATAACAAACCCTAACAAAAATAGATATACAAATAGATATATTCTAAATAAAAATTCAATCCTTAATTAATAAGTTCAATTCAGATGATGGATCATCAATGACACTTAATGGATCATCATAAATCCATACACCTTTACACTTGGCAACTTGACTCTGCACCCAAGAATGGTGGATTTTCACAAACTAGGATTCTCGGCATGATAAGGGGTTCAACATGATACTAAAATCAAAGGATCAAGGCCAAACAACATAATTAAACACGAGTTTCTTGGCACTGTTCTGATAATGCAGCAATTAAGGCTACTAGCACATCCCAAGGCAAAATGTGCAATAATTATGAAACCTTCCAAAGGACCTACCAAACCAATTAGCATTCTAAATACCCTTTATTGAGTTCGTTAAATTCTCAAAAGGACAAGTGCTGAAACAATTTTTAAGCCTCTCAAAACCGGATTTTTCTATAGGCCTAATTCCTTCAATTAGGTCACCTTAATGAAGGAAGTACCAAAAATCTAATGGAAAGGACCAAACCAAAGCATCAAGAAGTTAGATTAGGCCAAGGGAAGGTATATTCATGAGTTTCACTTACTAGTTCAAACCCCAATGCATGCAAATCACTGAGTTTCATAATCCAACAGAGTTGTCACATGAAGATGCCAACTCATTTGTGCATATTCTGTACAACCACCATTTGTGCATATTCCATACAGCCACCATTTGTTCATATTTTTCATTTCAAATGTTTTAAAAGAATTAAGGGGCAATTGAGTTAAAAATTGTCAAAAAGAAAAAAAGTTGCAAAAAGTGCAAGAAAGTTGCAAAATGCAAAAAGTTGCTAAACAGCAATTTTTGCAATATTGGTTTTCAAACTGAAAAAGAAGTTTTATGGTCTTCCAACCATTCAAATAGCAGTTTTAACCATTGGAATACATTTATTTAAGGTCTCCACAAGTGGAGAAAGTCATTGTATGGACGGGTGAACAACATTTAGTGAATAAAAATCAGAATTTATGCCTTTTTCTCTATTTTTTCAATTTTGTACCACCTATATGGATTGGTAGTGGTAAAAATTTCATATATATGGATAGAGGATTGAGTTAGTGTTCTATTTCAATTGGTTTGAAGACTTTATCTTATTTAGAAAAAAAGTTATAGCAGTTTTTGTGAAGGTTACTTGGATTTACCCTGAATCTAAGGGTTTCAACAAGATGGCCTCCTAACTTGAAAATCCACTGTGGGATTTCAATGCCACTTTGTGGAATGCAAGTTAGGATATGTTTATTTGACATGGAAAGTTTCAAGGTTGTAGGAGTAGGGCACCTATTTTTACCAGCAAGCCCTAGACTGAACATAGTCTTATGTCTAGTTTAGTTTTGAAGAAAAAAGAAGGATCAGGCTCCCAAGTTGATTTATTTGACCTAGGTGAAGGGTGTAGAAGGATAAATTGAAGGTGTAGAAGAGATACAAGGGGTTGAACTAAGTCTGTGAGCCCATTTACTCATGTTTTCCTTGTAACCTAGCCTAATCTGGCCAATTAGGACTGTGACACAAAGTGGGCATAAGTTGGTGCTAGAGTAGAGTCTATAATTGATCTTTTGGAATCTCTTAGGAGTGATTGAAGGGTGTTTGAAGGTGTAAAAACATTGGGTTGTCCTTTCTATGGTTTGGGAGTTTGACCGAGTAACCTAGGATTTGTCCTAGTAGAAGTGTTGGTAACAGTTTTGCAAATTTGATTGTTGGGCATTGGGAAACTTCAAGGTTTGGAGTTTCTTATTGATTTGAGTCTAATCCATTAGCTATGAGTGGCTAGGTAAACCATATCCCCAACCTCTTTCTGTCCCCTTCAGTGCTCGAACGTTCTCGAGCACGCCAAACTAGAATGTCCCTAAGGGTCACTAAATGCCATAGGGCTACAATCTTTGATGGGGCATATCTCGGAGCTTGTGTGAGGTATGGATGTGATTCTAGTTCTTATAGGACTTTTTTGGGGAGACCTACAATAACCTCTCTCACTTTTTGGAGATCACACTAAGTTTTGATTTTGTGGCACCATCTTGGGTGATGCTAAAACTTGTAGTGTTAGCCAGTACAAAGTTGCCAACTGCCAAATCTCTTTCACCATTCATCGTGGGATCAAACTATCTACTCTATTAGCTCTAGGTGGCCAGGTAAACATTATCCCCAACCTCATCCTATCCCTTTTAGTGCTCAAACATTCTCAGGCATGCCAAATCGAAATGTCACTAAGGGTCACTAAATGCCATAGGGCTGCAATCTTTGATAGGGCATATCTCAGAGCTCATGTGAGGTATGGATGTGATTCTAGTTCCTATAGGACGCTTTTGCTGAGACCTACAATAACCTCTCTCACTTTTTGGAGATCACACTCCGTTTTGATTTTGCGACGCCATCTCGAGTGATGCTAAAACTTGTAGTGTTGGCCAATACAAAGTTGCCAACTGCCAAATATCTCTCACCTTTCGTTGTGGGATTGAATTTTCTACTTTTTTAGCTCTAGGTGGCTGGTAAACCCTATCCCCAACCTTTTTCCATCTCGTTCAATGCTCAAACGTTCATGAGCATGCCTAACCAAAATGTCCCTAAGGGTCACTAAATGCCATAGGGCTGCAATCTTTGATAGGGCATATCTCGAAGCTCATGTGAGGTATGGATAAAATTCTAGTTCCTATAGGACCGTGTTGCAAAGACCTACAATAACCTCTCTCACTTTTTGGAGATCTTACTCCATTTTTATTTTACAATGCCATCTCGAGTGATGCTGAAACTTGTATTGTTGGCCAGTACAAAGTTGCCAACTACCAAATCTCTCTCACCTTTCATTGTGGGATCAAACTGTCTGCTCCATTAGCTCTAGGTGGCTATGTAAACCTTATCCCCAACCTCCTCCTATCCCCTTCAGTGCTCAAACGTTCTTGAACATGTCAAACTAGAACATCCCTAAGGGCCACTAAATGCCATAGGGTTGCGATCTTTGATGGGGCATATCTCAGAGCTCATGCAAGGTATGGATGTGATTCTAGTTCCTATAGGACGATTTTTTCAAGACCTACAATAACCTCTCTCACTTTTTGGAGATCACACTCCATTTTGATTTTGCGATGCCATCTTGGGTGATGCTGAAACTTGTAGTGTTGGCCAATACAAAGTTGCCAACTACCAAATCTCTCTAACCTTTCATCGTGGGATCAAACTGTCTGCTTTGTTAGCTCTGGGTAGTTAGGTAAACCCTATCCCCAACCCCATCCTATCTCTTTTAGCAATCTAACATTCTCAAGCATGCCCAACCGGAATGTCCCTAAGGGTCACTAAATGCCATAGGGCTGCAATCTTTGATGGGGCATATCTCAGAGCTCGTGTGAGGTATGGATGCAATTCTAGTTCCTATAGGACTATGTTACAAAATCCTATGGTAACCTTTCTCACTTTTTAGAGATCTTACTCCATTTTTATTTTTCGACACCATCTTGGGTGATGCTAAAACTTGTAGTGTTCACCAGTACAAAGTTGCCAACTGCCAAATCTCTCTCACCTTTCCTCCTGGGATCAAACTGTCTATTCTGTTAGCTCCAAGTGGCTAGGTAAACACTAGCCCCAACCTCTTCTCATCCCATTGAGTGCTCGAACATTATGAAGTATTGAGGATCCCAAGTATCTACTACTGTTATTAATTTGGGCGTCATTATATGATCTAGAATGTTATGAAGTACTAAAGCATATAGTAACTTCTTCTATGTCTCTAGAAAATGTAGCATAGGTTTAGGGTCCCTTGGCTCCTAGGAATTTGTATCAGCTATTCTCAGTACTATAAGATTAAATTCAATGAAGAGTTGAGTGTAAGGAGTTGAAGAAGCAAGTTTTGCTTTTATGTAAATGCCAAAATCATGAGGCTTGTTCCTTTGCATAATCCTTTGCCACAGTGAAATTACCTCTAAACCATGCAAAGGATGTTGAAGTGGTTCCCAACCTTGAAACACTCTTATAAATAATGCCAGAGCTAAAAATTATGCATAATAAAGAACGTCTTATCTAGTGTACTACAAGATTGAGTAATTCTACCTATAAAATTCTATCTTCTATAAGGTACAACATTGACCAATTGTGCATATAAGGAAATATATGCATTGGAATACATGTGAATGCCCATTACAATTGGTATTCTATGATGGTAGATCTAACATATGGAATTAATGAAACCTTGAGAATCCTATTAGACTCTACATCATAACTAAACCTTAAGAATCCTATTCTAGCTCTACATCATAACTAAACCTTGGAATTAATGTAATGTATTGTTTTCAGTTTTAGATTTGTTATATGTTTGGAGTAATAATTTATGATAAATGTTTAGATGCATAACATAGAAGGCAGGCTTTAAACATGAACAAGAAGATCATAAATCAATATGACAATGACATAAATTGCAAATGATAAATTTTTGGCTTATATATATATATATATATATATATATATATATATATATATATATATATATATATATATATATATATATATATATATATATATATATATATATATATATATATATATATATATATAGAGAGAGAGAGAGAGAGAGAGAGGTTCATAGTGGAAGGATACAATTCCTTTACCCTTTAGGCAACTAGGTTTAAATCACCAACAATCTCCATGAGGATGAAGGACACAAGGTCTCTACCAAGACCATACGAAGTGAAATATGCATACAAAGGAGGAATGAAGACCTAATAAGGATCCATGAAGGCATTTAATGTCGTATCATTTCCTTTGAGCCATTGAAATGTACTTGGAATGTTAAAAAGTACAAATAATGTAATAAATTGCCATAAAGAGGCCTAAATGGCTAAAAAGTTAAAATATGGGATAAGGAAGTCATTTCATGTAATGAAATAGTCCATGGGGTGTATTTGGGTCCTAGGAAGGTTTTATGAGGTCATTAAGTCATAAGTTTCATAGTAAATTCAAGAGAGTCAATGTAATTGCCAAAATATGTGAAGTTGTCATAATGTTACCAATCAACCAAACATGGCAATCTAGTGGAGTCTAAGAGGTTAAGTTGAGGTCTATAAGTCTTTTAGGCATTAGTAGGTCAATTAGTGGTGATCTTAAAGGTATTAAAAATCCTAATTCATAAAAGGTCAAAATGAGAAACAAATTAGTAAAGCTTTGTTAATAAAAAGTTATTAAAACTATCTAAAATTGTCACAGAATAGTTAGACCATTTTAGTCGATCCAAGGGAAGTTGTAGTAGTTTTTGGGAAGAGAAAAGTTGATAAAAGGAATGTTTTTTGAGTTTTTTGGGAGGTGGTCAAAGATCTCAAGAGAAGTTTGAAGAATCAATAACATTTCATATGTTTTTTTTGTCATTTTTGACTGTCACATAATAGTTACTATTGCATTTTTTGTGGTTTTAAAGTTTAAACAAGTTACTTTACCTCTTAAGATTTTGTATTGAAATCTTAATTATTTAGAAGGTCTTTTTTATTTTCTCCTAAGATCTCTTTTCCATTATAGACAAGTCATCTTGTAGAGTTATTTGTAATAGTGCATAATACATCACTATCTATCTCTGTCACGTGACAGTCCTTCACTATTTTGAGGCTAGATTAATGGATTTACCCCTCCCACTATTTGTGATGTAGATGTAATTTTTGGGAGAGGGTGCTACAATTGTAATGAATGCATATATGATGATTTTGTGTACAGGGTAAGAGTTTTGATAGAGAGAAAGAACTAAAGACTGGCTGGGCAGTGAAGAGCATGGGCATGGGTGACTGCCCCAAGTAGAGAAGTAAGAGTTTTTTCCAAAAAAGGATAAGTTTTATGTTTGATATCATATATTGGGATGATTTTATGTATTTTTGATCCATTTACAAGATCTAGAAAGATTGGAAGATGAGTTTTTGGGAAAGCCCTAGGGTAAAGGGCCTAAAAGTGAGGGTTTGGTGAAAGGGGATGTCGAAATGCTAGAGTGACAAAAAAAACTTTGAAATCCTTTCATTTGAGTCATATTACAAGACTTTTTGAGGCTGTTAAGGTTCCAAAAAATAAGGGGATATGAGTTGTTTTGTAAATGGCCACTAATTAGGCCTAGTTGTGTAACTGAGATAGCAAGATTTGAGAGATACTTTCCAAAACAACTATAGTTGAAATTTTGGTATGTTTTAGAAGGGGATAAAGGTTATCTATAACACCAAAGGGTTTGGGAAGGTCAATGGAACAGTTTGGAGAAAACTGAGAATTATTGTTTGGCAAGGGTTAGTTGAGTCAAGCCTAGAATAGGAAAATTTGGGAAAGTGTAAAGATGAGTTGCTGAGAGGTTGCAAGGAGTTGGAACATGTTATATGGGATGTGTTGAGATGAACCAAGGTGTTGGGGTCATGCTGTGAAGCCTACGATGGGTTTTGGTATGTTGGAGGCACCAGGGTACACTAGGTGCATAGGTAGCAACGTGGGTGTTTTGAAGATAAACTGAAGAACTGAGTTATAATCTCTTAGATATGGTTGTGGAAAGGTATTACCAAGTCAAATACCTCCTCTTTAACCCTAGTAGAGTTAGATTCCTTGGGTAGATTACAAGAGTACAAAGGAATCCCAGAGTTGATTTGTGACTCCTAGGGGAATAGTGGGAGGCTCTACATCAGGTGCAAGGCTTAGTATCTCTTCTAGGGGATATTTAAACACCAAATCCACCTTTACTTAGTTTATTTCCTTTGCCTACAACTCTAACAACTCAAATTCCTACAATTTAGGACCAAATACATGCAAATATTTGGCCTAGGGCTTGCAAGTAAAATTATCTTCCCTAGGTTTTTCAACTCCAACTTTCTGAATCTATAAGAACACTCCTAGGGCTTTCATTTCCATTGGGTTTTGTGCCATTTGAACCATAGAGTTTAAAGCTATAGGTTCATTTTCATAAAACCCTCCTAAACCTAGGGTTTCTAGGCTGATTTTAGAAAAAATGCTCTAACTTTGCTTAGAAATCACCAATAAACATCAAATTGAGTGCATAGGATAGAAGACTCAATAAATTTTCTCCTTTGACCATTCAACCTCCTATCCCAATCCATACAGCACGTGTGGAACCGAGAATGCAAAAATTCTGAGCCAAAAAACCAATAAATTTTATTAAAACTTGCAAAAATCTATACATCAAACCAACCTATTCTTTTGGGAAGGTTGGGTGTTACATTTATATGCTTTCTTGACCAATTAACTACCATAGAAATAGTTGGAATTGGTTCAAACTTCTTCCTCCCTAATTAGCAACTTTTGACAATAAATTGCTTAGCAACTTTTGTTGCATTTTTGCAATTTTCAAACCAAGAAGTCCTAAGACTTTCAAACCTACCTAAGACTTACCTAAACCTATTCTAAGGTCTTTTAAACCTTCTTTGGAGTATATTCCTTATTCTAAACCTATTTTTTCCCTTATAGGTCTCTAAGGATTCATGGTTTATATGAACACCAAATGAACCTTGAGCCTTTACAAATGAGCTTGTTATGACATGATCTTATTCCTAATACCTAAAAACCTTATCAACTTGTTGAAGAGACACCTAGAAAGGTGATATGATGCAGAGTCCTTGAAAATGCTTCATGAAGACCTTGAGTGCCTTGAGTACCATATATGAATACCATATATATATATATATATATATATATATATATATATATATATATATATATATATATATATATATATATATATATATATATATATATATATATATATATATATATATATATGTATATGTATGTATGTATGTATGTATGTATGTATGTATGTATGTATGTATGTATGTATGTATGTATGTATAATATATATATATATACATACATATATGTGTGTGTGTGTGTGTGTGTATATATATGTATATATATGTGTATGTATATATATCTATACATAGCTATATATATATGTATATATATGTATACATATATATATGTGTGTGTGTGTATATGTATACATATAATATGTGTGTGTGTGTGTGTGTGTGTGTGTGTATAAGTTATTTAAAAAGTAAAATAGACTAGTAGTAAATTTAACTTGCTTGTAAGTTTTGTGGCCTATCTACACCTAAAGAATCAAAGGCATCACAAGTCTCAATTTCAATAACCACAATATTACAAGAAATCCATCCAATAATCTAAGAAATCTAGAGAGTAATTCTTCCTTGTATCCCCCTGACAGGGAACCTAAGAGATCACATAACTAATAAGGGTAAAAGTCGAATAAATTTAATTCTATTTTTAACACAAAATTGAAGCACATACATTTCATTTTCAATTCTTCTAACATTAAATATTTTGATATATCTCATTGATTAAATATATGAATATTCTATTTTAACTCAACAACCAAGTTCTTATAGGTTCCCAAGCATCACTTCTAGAAACACATACATAAGTTCCCATAAGTAAAAACCATCATAAATATATGAGCAATATTTAATTATAAATAATTGAATCCATTATTACAATTAGATAGCATAAAAATCACATAAGCATACCAAGGACAATCATCTTGATATACCCATTCTTCTTTATTGCAACTAAGCATGTGTACATATGCATATTACAAGGAGCAAATAATCATTATATATCATGTTTTCATATACTTCTAACATTTTTCTCCTCCAACATGATATCTATACAAAATGGATACATAAGTATTATATCATAGTCATGATACAAAAATGTGATGTTGCAACATCTAGTCACACACAAAAAAAGATGCAAAATTGGAATGTGTGAAGAAAGATCATCCAAGGCTCTTGAAAAACTCTGGAAAAATACTCAATGGATAAAAAACTTTTCACCCAACCATGGAACCTTACTACCCCACTCCCTTAAGCTAGGAGATAACACAAGGCCCCACACCAAGTTCAAACATAAGCAAGGGGATAAAATAGCTATTTTAACACTGATAAAGTTTATTGTTGATCAATATTGTATCAAAAATTCAAACTGATTAGGTATTGAATTAAACTTGATAAACAAATGACAGGGAAGGAAAACTTTAAACATGAACAAGATCATAAATCATATGACAATGACATATTGGAAATGATAAACTTATGCTTAAACAGTGATAAAGTTTATTGTTAATCAATATTCTATCAAAGTTTCAAACTAATTAGGTATTGAATTTAATGTCATACATGAACATATCTAATTTAATGTCATACATGAACATATCTAATTTAATGTCATACACAAACATATCTAATTTAATGTCATACATGAACAAACATATAATATAAAATGATAACCAATAATGTCATGTACATTAACAAACACATAATATATTATGATAACCAATAATGTCTTACATGAACAAACATATCATATATTAATTAATAATGTCATAATTCTAATAATGTCATGCATCGAATAAATGTCATACATCAAATATAAAATGTCATATATACATCAAATGTATATCGAATATGTCCACTAACATAAAATCCAACATATATGTCTGTTGATGCCTATACATGTACATGTCTATCAACTATATCTTCTCCTTCCCACGAGGGGAAGGAAACAAATCTCTAGAGGCCTTTGATCATTGTGTGGAGGGAGATAGTGGCAATGATGGGGTCCTCACACACTCGCTTGTCCTCTTGTTATGGCTCTTCTCTAACTTGAGCTGATACAAAAAAAGTAGAAATGAATGAATAATTATTATACATTGAAATCAAATATATGTACACACAAAATTAATTATTTTCTTACTGCCATCATATAGTCGCTTTGCAAGTCCACCTCAAACGCTCGTGGATGATCAGGTGTGACAAGACCCTACAATTATTGAATCAATATAATCACTTATAAATAACATTAGAAATTTTGATACTAACTATTATAAACAACAACTAGAGCCAAGAAAATTCTTTCATACCTCAGTCAATAGTTGTGAACTAGCCATAGCTGCAACCACTCCACAATCGACAAACTGTTGAAGATGAGGAGTGTCTGATGGCATGAGTTGCATGTTATACAATACATGTTATATGTAACATGAAACATGAAACAAATATAATCAAATGAATTAAATTAACATGAAACAAATGTACCTCTACAAAGCTCATATGATGTCTATGCTCTGAGTCCGTAGTAAATGTCGACGGTCCTGTAGAGAACTGATGCACATGCATAATTTTTTTTGTCAATCCTTAATATAATTACTTAATAAATATATGTATTAATTTAAATGATTAAATTGATACATACCTCTAGACTTGTGGATAGGGAAAAAAATGGGGTCGGGGGATCGCTGTTAGGCCCGCCAACACTCTAACCCTAAATTTTGAACAATGTCAATAGATGCTAATTAATTAATCATTCACTATACATATGAAATGTGATCAAATTAGTAAATTATAATTGTAATTTACCTGTGTGTCAATGCCAAATGTGTCATTCAGGAACTTATCAATGATGAGCCCATCATCCACACCATCTCCAACATGAGTGCCAAATGTGCATAAGGATCCACATGATGTGCACATGTGACCACGGTGCACTGAAGGATCCCCCTCAACCAATGGACTCATGCAATGGATGAGGGTATATGTCAAAGCATTAATGGTCCCTAGAGCGCTGGCCTCTACATGTTCCTTCACAACTAAAGGAATAGTCAAATGCTCACCCTATGGCTTGATCACAAGTACCCTAACTACATTAGGGTCATGACATGCCCCCGGCCTCTCAAATGGTGACCCCCCCACCTCTACCCTGGGAGTCTAATATATCAAAATAATTGGGGATCTCCCCAAGGACAAACTCACAATACAATTTCTTTAAAAAATACATGGGGACCTTATGATTGTTTCAAGGAGGGGCATCAAAAACCATCCACCATCTATCCCAAAAATTATTTCTAATAGCATCATGTATGCACCAATGGATGAGGAACTATTTAGTACCCTCCTTAACAGTATTTTGTTCATTAGGTTTTCTAAATAATGCACATTTTCTACCTTTTGGTATTTCTTTTTTTTTAACATCTTGATATAACAATTTATTTGCATAAAAAAAATTTTGTTCATCCCTCTTAACCTACCAAACATCTAACTAACCACTAACTGAAGCTATTTGGGTCTTAATGGATTCGAGGGATGATGCCAATTGAGCCCTCATTGGATTGGTTTGTCTAGATTCTTTCAACCGACCAATGAGTCCTTCTAATTTAGTTTTGCCTCTTTCTATTTCATTTATTATATTTTCTTGTGTGCCAAGCAAAGGTCTTGCAATTGGTTCAGGCTACGAAATTTGTTTTTCTTCTTAGGGAGGGTTTTGGTTTTGATTTTCTTGAGGGTTTTGAGCTTCTTGGGGATTTGATGGTTGATTATTGACATTTCCCAATAAAAAATCATTTGAAATGTAAATAAATAAACAAATCTAAAGAAAATTTGTAAAAACCCTACAAAACAATATTAAAAACATATCAAACAATGAAAAATGAAATTTAGATCACATACGGTGTGCTCGTGATCTCGAATTTCACTGGTAAGGAAGCATATTAGCAAGGCGGGTGTGAAAAGTTTGATTTTCTCCAATTTGTGTATGTGTTGCTATGAGGAGAGGTTTAAAAAAAGAGTTAAAATGAATGGGCTGTGAGTATGCAACCCATTTATAACATTTTTCTTTTTTAAAAGCACGTACGCACTATAGCGCATATGCGCAATTATAAAATGAAAAAAAAAGGGTGTCACCTTTTTGGCACCACAACTCAGTGCACTTACCCAGGGTCTTTATGCTTTGTCTCCATAGTTTTTTTTATGGCTTTTCATCTCATGTTCATCTAAAATCTGATTAAGTTTGAAATCCTCATTCTCCTAAAATTTGGCTAAGTCTACAATTTTGGAAGCCTAAAAATTTATAGATATATGTCTTAACTTCGGGAGGGCTGGAACATATCTCAAATGAATTGTTGTTTATATTTAAAATATATCTTAAGTATAAGAAGCTACTTATACTTAAATGGTATATTTTAAATAGAGGAGCCTAGAACCTTCTTTTCTATAACCTACAACCAACTAGTAATCATGAATATTAGTCAACTTCGAGAAATAATCAACTTATTGAAACACATTGCAGCAATGACCATATCAAAAGTTAAATTTCAAAATTAGAGAACGTAAGCATATATGTTATGGAACTAAACATATCTACTACATGAAATAACAAATGCACTATGAAAACGTTCAAAAGGAACAAATGTGCGAAAAATAGAAATAAAAACACTATAGCAGATTATAGGTGCATGAAAACAATCAAGCAGTGGGAGTTTCTGCCATTTGTTTTCATTTTTGAAGCATCTTTGAGTGGATTTGCTAGGTGTTCAGTCTTCTTATGATGTGCCTTTAAGCTTGCAAAGAAACAAACATGCAAAAAAAATTTAAAAATAAAACTATAAACAACAAAAGAACATAAAAGAACTATGAATAACGAAATGAAACACAAGGCCTTTCAAAGTCATATTTGATGATTTTTTTTTTTTGTAATTTTGAAGCTTCTTGTAGTTTCTTCTTGAAGTGCCTCCAAGATGACAATGAATTAAACTTGCAAAACAAAGGATTTCAAACAAAACTAAAAACAAAACAAAGAAAAGATGTCACGGGTTCAAGTCCCATGGTGGGCACCACTATGTACACAGTGAAAAATTGTGTATTCATGAGACTTTAATTTGTGTGTGAGAGTGAGTTAATCTAAAGAATATGTAGCAAATATAAATGAAACAACTCTCTCAACTCAAGAACATTTCATCTCTCCCTAACTATGATGGCTAATTTGCTCTCAGATGATGCATCTTAGTGACATTCTAGAATGAGATATTGTATAACTAACATGAAATGATGTAACACTAGCATGAATATACAAACTAACATGAACATGCAAATGAAACTATGAACTAAAATAACAAAGCATAGATATGAAATTGCTCAACAAATAAAGATCCTAAAAATGGTAATGATAACAATGATAATAATAATGCATATGCTTCTCTCAAAAATGAACTAAAATACCAATGCCTATAAACTTTGATGATTTTGCTCTAGAAATGCCTTGTATTTATAGATGTTTCAAAGGGATTGGGGTTAAGTTTGGTTTTTACCAAGTGTAAAGGTTAAATAATAAAATAATAATATACATAAATCCATTTTGAATAAAATATTTATTATGGAGAATCCACTTCAAATATTAAATTATTATTTGGGGTCCATTTTGAATAAAATAATAATATCCATGAGATCCACTTTGAATAAAATAATCATAATGGAGAATCCCACTTCAAACATTAAATTATTATTTTGGGTCCATTTGGATTAAAATATGATTTTGGAGATATTTGAATATAAAATTGATTTTGGAGGATAAATGCCCATTTTAATTTCTTTAAAATTGAATTTCATGTGTAAATTTCAAATGGGTTCAAATAGTTGATTAATTTGAATTTTTGATTTAAATCAAATTTGATTGATTATATCCTCAATTCTCCAAAATAAATATGATTTTAACCTTAAAACCCTTGCTAATTTAGTGAAAGCCCTGATTAAAAGATGTGCCCAATTTTAGGTGTCTACAATTAGCATGTGTAAATCATTAAAATAATTAATATAAATTGTCTATTTTATTAAATAAAAATATAAAAATTAGAATAAATAATATAAGACTCGTAAATCTTTAAATAATAAATAAAATAATAAATTATCTATTTTTCATTATTATTATAATAAATTAAATAAAATATTTATTATTATTAATATTATAAATTTTCCTTAAAACTATGCATAAATCTTGTCATGTGTTGATTTATGCCTATAAATATAGGGTCAGAGTTATTCAAATAACTAAAAATTTGAGAAGACTCGCATATTGAAAGGTATTTGATAGATTTGTATGAATGAAGTTCAAATTGGATTTGTAATTCTCAGTATTTTGGTAGTTGTCTATTTTGCATAGTGTTAAGTAACAATTGTCTATTCAATATATTGATTATTGTTAAAATGGAACAACTGTTGTAAGCGTTGATATTCAGGATTTGTGAGTTTTTGTTTCAAGACCCTTTGAATCTAGACCCAAGATATTTTGTCAGAGACAACTTGTCACTTGGTAATATATACCTATGTTTCAAATTGTAATAATTTTTTGGTTTACTGTATGGTATAACTTTAGGTTTAAATTAGTCCTCTGAAAAATCTTGCAATTGTTTTGAATTCAGTTTTAGTAAGTAAGTATTACATGGATGGTTGGATTTTTTGGGTGTGCTAACCTTTACTTTCCTTTCTTTTTTAACCTTTTGATCAAGATTTAATGGCTTTGTATGCAAAATGTTTCATTAGCATCTCTATGATTTATATCAAGAGTAGATTGTGATAGACACTTGGTTTATTTGAGCTAATTTCATTAAGAAGTATTTTTTTGCAAATAAGAGCCTTTAAGCAATATTACTCTAGTTTTATCTTCTTATTACATGTGTAGGTTTCCAATTATGTGGAGAGATTCTGGAAGTTGGTCATCAAAATCTTTTGCGTACCTCATTTGAGATGAAGGGGAATTCTATGTCCAAGATTGTATAGCAACATGTGGGAATGGTTCACTCGACAATCCTCAAAATATTAAACCATAAAGCAGGAAATTACAAAATGTGAAAGAATGCTCTGGGGTATGCTCCAAATCAATTTTTTAACCCAATAGTTTGTCACTTCCAATCATCAAAGTTTCCTATGAACAAAGTAAAGAGTGTTGAAGCTTAAAAAGGATAATCACTCTTGTCTCAATACAACCATGACAAATGGTAGGAGACAAGAAGGTTTTGTCTTAAAGGCATCCTTCAACGTCACAATGAAAGAGAATGGACTTGATGCTACTTATAAATTTGAGAAGCAAGATAGTACATTGTGGTTTTCTCTAGAATTTTCACCAATCGAATAGGTTGAGATATCTTTCGTTCTCTTGTTTCTTGAGTTATTGGGTCCATTTGTCATGATAAGAATTTTGTGTTAAAGAAACTTATCTATTGGGCAATTCTTTTCAAGCCATGACTATAAGAGCCAAGAAATCTCTTTGATTAGGGAAATGATGCACGTGGTAAGAATTAACTAGATAATTTGTTCAATTTTACATAGTTGGGCATTTATGTAGTTAAGTTAAAACATGTACAAAATTCTCTATCAAATATTCCCTTGCACCTCCTATAACACAAGTGCTAGTTATTTAAAAGTAAATAGAGAATAGACAAATCATTTGAAATGGAGAATGGATGGACACATTTATTCTAATTGTCTTGCATTGGTTCTCGTGGAGTTCTGACAATAGATTGAATCTTTAGGTTGGACAACTTTAGTATAGGTATCCCTTTGATGTAATAATTTTAAAATTTCACAATTCTCGAGTAAGAAAATGTTTTTTCCAAGAACAAAGTTTCCACATAAAGCCTATCAGCTTAAAAATAATAGTATAATTTTATATAAGGAAGTTTGCACCTATAGATTTGATCCAAGGTACCAAAAGACTTGAATAAGAATGGCGTGATTAAATTCAACACAAAAGTATGTTATATGTAGACAATTGTAAGTTAAGCACATTCCTATTAAATTAAGCTCAAAACATAAGATAGAAAGGCTTGGGTATACAATTTTTAGAAGTGCAAAATGAATAAATCATTAATAAAAATTACTAAAGTTCAATCTATAAATATTTATTTCAATTAAGTCAACATATAACAAGTGAATTGTTTATATTCAACAATAGAAAATAAAAATAGTGATCATGCGAGTACTTTAGTATGACCACAAGGAAATATGCGTGTATGGAAAATGTGCAGCATAGACATGGCGGATGATCTATCTAAGTGGAAGCCTTAAATAAGTATGGAACGATAAGACATCCATAATTTTCTTTGTCGACAAAGATTCAAAACTTTTAATCAAATGCGATCGCCATATGTAATCCTGCCAGCCTGTGCAAAAATGATTAGGACAGGTTATTGAAAAATTATTTGACAGTGTCATGGCTCTAAATTTTAACATTTTTTTTAGTATTAAAAAAATTCTTTCCAAATATTTTTATCAGTAGGATTCCAAATAGACGGAATGTTGTATTTTCAGGAAGACATGTTTGCAAATTGTGGAAGCAACTTCTTTATGTTTAAACATATTTAGATAGTCTCATCTATTAACAAGAAAGCATTTATAAATTTAAATAAATTAATAGTGTTAAATTATGAAAATAATATACTTTTTTTTAAGCTCCTTGAATATATAATTTTAGATAGCAAATAGAAATTAATCATCTAAAGAAATAAAATAAAAGAGTCTAAATAAAACATTCTTCAAAATATTAAATATTTAGGAAGGTAATCAATCATTTAAGAAATTGACAAAAATAAGATTAGTTGAAAATTCTAATTGTATTCCTCTAAAATTAATATTTTTTTGAAAATCTACAAATTATAAAATGGTGGAAAATGCACTGAATAGAATGTGTTGGGACCACCACTTAAAATATATTTTGTGGTAAAAATTTGATTATGGGTTAAGTCATATCATGTCATTAAAATGATATTAATAAACTTGGCCATCATATAAAATAAAATTTTAATTACCTATCAAATATGTCAATCAATTGAAACATATCTCACAAATAATAAGCCATTTTTTAGTACAAATAGATAATTCAATAGGACAAACAAAAACAAGCAATAAAAATATTAGATAATATGAAATCAGCTATAAAAGCACTAGTTGAGGCTAAGAAGTCCTAAAATAAAAATTCATGAGACAAAATGATATTGTAAGAAATGAGGAGATTACAACTACCATGCTAAAATTAGTTGAACTACTTTCATTTAGATGACTTACTCTCCTAGTTTAAAATTTTAAGGAATTTTCTCTTGAACTAGAAATTAAATCATCAGCAAACATTATATTAAATGAATGCATATGAGGAAGACCTAAAAGTACAATAGTATGAAGTAAAAATATTGGTCTTAGTGGAAATTTTTAAAGTAAAATCACATGATAAGAGATACAATGGGTCAAATCCAACTATAACATTAAAATAAGAAAGAGTTGCGTGATGTTCATAAAGTTGCAATTGAGGAGATCAAATCTAGTTCTCCATAAACTCTAAAGTAAGGGGAAGGACCCCACCACTATGTAGACAATCTTAACTTTGAATGCAATGGGTTTGATCACCTCCAATAAAAGTAATGAGAGAGAACCCCTAGGAAATATTGCAATATAGAGGTTTTAGTTTAATTTAATTATTTGTGAGTTAGTTATACATGTTAATCCATAGTGAAAGTTGAAATTAGAATTTATAGTTTTGGGAATATTTTAAACTATCATTTTTAGTGTTAAAATTTAAGAAGAATTCAATGAGAAATATGTGCTCAACTAGTTTGAGAGCAATAATTGGGTGTATAGTTATGTTAGCTAAGGATTGTCTTCCTATATTTGAAAAGTAATATAGAGTGTGTGCTAATTTAAATAATATTATAAATATTTACTAAATCCTTGATAGTAAGTTTTCAGTACCACATGGAAGCTCCTCCAAAATTTAATCTTGTGAATTTATAAGAATATTATTTTTGGTTGATGACATGTTACATGTGCAATCAGGCTTTACATTATATTGTGGCTAACATTAAAAATTGGAAAACATGGAGATTATACATAGATAGACAGATATTCTTTTTTAGATTGAAGGAAGCTAATGAAATCAACAAGACAAGGAAAGAATATATCAAAATGATAAATAATGAGAGTATATGGTCTAGGATGGAGATTATGAGTGTAGAATAAGGATTAGTGAGAATAGTTTAGTTGTTGTCGATAGAAATGTAATAAGATTTTTACTACTTGGTCTAGATGAAGTAGTCATGCACAAGTTTAAATGTTCTGGATTATAAAACCTTTAAAAAAACTCAATTTCCCCAAAATAAATAATTCAAAAAGAATACGTCACTTTAAACTCTAATTGAATTCCCAAAAACTCAGAGGATAAATAATTCAATTTTGATAGCAGATTAATAACTTAGAATTTAATAATATCAATCAACATATATACTACAACATAATATAACTAAGGTAAAATTCAGTTGGAAGAGCTCATTGACCTGACTCTAGGGATTCTGAGTGACAACATGTAGGAAATGGGGATGAACCTCCTAAACAATGCCTGCAATAGTTTGGTGGACAATTTCTAGTCCATTAAATGGATCTTCCATGAAATTGAAGAGATTAAGTTTCAGATGCTGGGTCAGGAAAGGCCAGAAGGGGGGGGACAGGATTGTTAGAATTAGCAAGCTAGATGCAAGGGTTTCTAAGATTGAAAAAAGAGTGGAAATGATGGAGAGCTCTCTCCATAGCTCAGCTAACCAAAGCCTCAACATAATAAAATTTATTAATGATAACATCATTCAGTTGCACTCGATGATGGAGGAAAGAAAAAATGGGAAGGAGGAAAAGGACAAAGAGGAAATCAGTGCAGCTGATGAGGATGATTCTTTGTAGGGTGTGAGCCCGAGCAAAGGAAGGAAAGCAGAAAAGAGGAAGATGGAAGAAGAGGTCTCTCTGGATGATAGCCAATCAAAAATCGATGAGGTTGAGGCCATGGGAGAGCTAGAACTCAAGAAAGTGGAGTTGGCTAAAGAATTGGTGCCCTGATCATTGCAACTAGTTTTTTTTTTGTACCCTAGCTTTGGGTCATATATTTTTTGTTCACATCTAATGGCCGAGTATGGCCTATTATTTTTTATGTTGCTTGGTTGCTAGACCTAAACTTTAGTAGTATTTTGTAGTTAACTAGTGGGTTTTAGGAACCCCTATAAAAAACCTGTTTTACTTAATCAAAAACATAATATAACTAAGACCACTATTGAACACCCAAAACACACAAATATTTTATTGGTCTAAATAATATACAATTAACTCCATGCTCTTACTTACATGATAGGTGGAAGGTAATAATAAAAATCAAATACATTGTTCCATGCAATAATGATATTGCTTAGTATGCAAAATGGCCAATGTGACTATCTCATGTAACCAAAGTTAGGGCTAAAGATACACACAAATCTACAACTCGGGCAAAATGATGTTTGGTACCTGCTCACTAAAATATGGCTATATCACATGTAATTGCACATGTATATGATATTGTGTGTGTGTGTGTGTGTGTGTGTGTGTGTGTGTGTGTGTGTGTGTGTGTGTGTGTGTGTGTGTGTGTGTGTGTGTGTGTGTGTGTGTGTGTGTGTGTGTGTGTGTGTGTGTAGTTGAAGAAATGACATATAAAATTCAAGCATTGAAGGATATCAAGACATTATGTAGACCTCAAGAATGAGTAACTAAAACTTCTCATATCTCTTTGTACAAGCACACTAGGGCGTATGATCCATGGGAATATTAATATAAGAAAGTATTTCAGTTACTTCAAACATTAGAAAATCTTTTTATGATATTTAATCACATATCAATAATAACTCCAAACATATACCCATCAATCATGGTAGCTCATAAGTTACCACTGAAACTCAAAAATAACATGATGATAACATATACAATGATCTCCAATCCAAATAAAACCTAAACTTGATAAATAATCACAATCTACTAACCAATATCACATAAATAAGTGAAACCATTAAATTACATCATAAGTCATCTAATTGGCAATGTTCCACAAGTCAGAGAAATGAAATATTATCATAACTATGATAAGAGTCTTAAAATGAATACATGCATGAGCTAAACTAAGTGTATCTCACAATGCTAGTATAAAATCATAACATGAGAATAGTCATGGAATTACATATAGAGTCAAGATCTAATCAAGTCACCAAGAACAAAGTGAGTCCTCAAAATTCAAAAAATAGCTTCAAATAGTCTAGCATCGTGTATATTAGGTAGGTAAAAAGACAAAGCACGATGGTTAAATGAGAGCACCACTATATAAAAATCCATAAAGATTAGAATGATAATAGAAAAGAACATTATGCTAAAAGTTAAAGGATTGTACAATGTAACTATTCAAACTCTCAATAAATTAATCATAGAACTAAGATATAAATGATTTTTTTTAATTTCAAACTAATGGATTTCCAATCAAAGAAAATGAAATCTAGATGAAAAAAATGGTTATAATAAATTTAGGTACATAGAGGTGAAAAGAACATGATTTTTTTTTCATGACTTAACTAGAAAAAGAGGGAGCTAAATAAGTTGCTTCCATAAAACATAATAGAGGAGAATCTTTGATTGGACCTAAATTCATAAAGGTTGAGCATATCTTCTTCTACTACTTTAAGTGGATTTCTTAGAAGTAAGTGTCAGGATTAACCAAAGATAGAAATAACTATTACATTCAAATTATAACCAATATCAGAAAATAATAAATTGCACAGAAGAGAACACAAGACACAATATTTAATGTGGTTCACCCAATTCCTAGGATACGTCCACCAACAGCAAGTCCAATATTATTATTATTAAGTGATTACAATATGCAATCCCTTACAGCTCAATACCACCACAAGAAGCTACAATCTCCTCATACATTATGAAATCCCTAATGCTAAGCCATTTTATTCAAGTTGTTTTCCACTTACAAAAATTAGGGCTAGAATAAGTCATCCAATAGAAAAATAACAGTCAATGTCTTTTATAATAGTAAATTCATTTATGGCTTCAAGACACTGCTACTAGAAACCCCTATAAGGGTGTTGCCCCTTGACCCCACTCTATATTGTACTAGGGAGCTCTCCTAGGGCTCTGCCCTAGGACTTCACAAGGGGTGTTGTCCCCAAACCCTCATAGTAATAATATGGGGGGAAACCGCACCAAATAAAGTGACAAAAATTAATCTCTGAGTCTGATTAGGCTCTACAACACAACAATCTCCCACTTGGAGACTGATCAGACTCCACAACAATAACACTAAGGATGATCAAAACTTTTAGGAGAAAATAGATTCTAATGGCTTATTACATCACAATCATAAGTAAAGATAGGTAAATTGTAACACTACCTTCCACTAAGGAGATCAATTTAGATTCCTTGTAAATGAGCGCAAATGAATCCCTAAGGCCTATAAGATTTTCATATTTCTTATTCTCAATTGTCACTGGAAAAATTACTTGTGGTGGTTTGTGGTGAAGCCCAAAGTTATAAAATGTATTGAAAGAACTAAATTGTACTTCTATTACACTAATCCCCAAGAATTCTCCCCTTGAATATTTTATAGAATTTTTAAAAATATTCCTATATAACACTCTATGTAAAATCCTCTTGAAGTGGATGAACAACAATCTAAGAATAGTGCTCCATTTTCTAAATTTCCAAACTAAAGTGTCCTAATCTGTAAGAATTTGCCTTAGGGAAAAATAACACCAAGATCAAGAGGCTCAAACACTAGCACAATATGGACTAATAATGGATGATTAGAATAACAATAATGAAAATTTCACATGTACATACACACTAGAAGTGCCTGTATATAAAGGCATCTAGAATGACTAGGAGTTAGAAAAGTGATAAGCCTCACAACTAAGCAATGTCCACCAGAGGTGGATTGTAATGCCCCGCCCGGAGATCCTTGGAAACAAGGATTCAAATCAAGCCAAGATTTTTTTTTTTACAAGTATGAATGCACAAGACAACATCATACAGGGATCACAAAGATCGCAACGGAAGACTTCAACACAATCCCGGCAACCAACGAATCTCCGAACGCCACTACCCAACTGACACACACAAACAAAGACAACAACAACAACGCACATGATGAGGGCACCAGAAACAACCACTCATCAACAAAACACCAAGCTGGGGTAAAATGCAGAATCCCAAAATTTGGCTAAGCCTAAAATCCTGAAGCCCTGAAAATTGGCTAAGTCTGGATTTCTGAAGCCCTGAAATTTCCTAGAATCCATAACTTATCTCTGAGAGGTCTGAAACCTATCTCAAATGATTTTTCACATATATTAAAATATATCTTAAGTATAAGGAAACTTATACTTAAACGATATATTTTAAACCCCGAAGGACAACAACAGGAACCCAAAAACTGAATTTCAAAAGAAACCTCCTGAATTCAAAATGCAACAACATAGGCTCGAAGAACGCCCAAAAGGGTATCCAAATCCACTCTCAAAAATATCAGATCACGAAGAAAAGTTCCCACTGATGGCACGCGCAAGTTTTTCACAAAAAACCGTGTGACACTTTTTACTAAGGGAGGGCGACACTTCTCCCTTACTGCGTGCGACACTTCTCCCTTACTGCATGCGACACTTCTCAAGAAGGCGTGCGATACTAGAAAAGTATCGCGCAACATTTCTCATAAAGCCGTGTGACACTCTTCCAGTGTCATACGACATTTCTCCAGTAATGTGTGCGACACTTAATAGTATCGTACGACATTCTTTCTATGGGCGTGCGATACTTTATCAATGTTGCACAATGCTGAACAAATGTCACCCATATAAAGTAAAAACATTTCTAGAACTCAAAAACGGGAAAAAAACAACAAAAGAACCTCCACACCGGGGAGTACCGGATCCACAAAGGCTCGAGGAATGAACACTCGAGCACAAGAACAACACAGCAAGGAGAACATCTATCCATCTAAACTACAGCAGCAAAGAACACACCGAAATAAACATCGCAGAGAACAAAAGCAACATCGCAATGTACAGAAATACATCTCAGGAACAAAACAACCAAACTAAGTATGTGGTTCCTCCCAACCGTCAATAGCATCATAAGACCATCGTGGGTCCTAACCATCCCCCGCGCGTAACATCCCAAGCCACCGACCAGATCGTCGGTACTGTCGTAATAGGGACGTAACTACTAAAACATGCAACACTAAAAGCATAAGGAAATCTAACATGCTAGTGATAACACATAAGATAATCCTACAGTAGATAACATCACCTATCACATGCTAAACAGTAGTAAGCAACAAATATACTACTAAAGCAAATCACATCATCTAATCATATGCTAAACATCATAATAAGGGAATGCGTCAAATAAAATAACATCATCTAAACATGATATACAAGCATCCCAATGAAAGCATAAATCACAAGAAAGCATACTCCGAAACCCGAAGTACCAAGTGAAGACATCCAGCAACGGTCGCACTAGGACAAAAGATCATCTCTGTACACCGATCCCTAGCAGTGGTAAAGGTAGCTACGCCTCCCAACCACATGGCACCCGTAGGTCCACACCCGCTGTGCTGATGGAGATAATGATCCAACCACAAACACACATAAAACACAACATCCATGGCTAACACTCATGCCAGACAGTATGATGGCTGAGCCAAGAACCTAAGACAATGCAAGGAGTACAGGTCCTGGTCAGACACTTAATAGGCTACTATGTAGGGGCTAACATCCTGGAGAGTCGCTTGGCATCAAAAAGCCCAAGCTCGGATCGTGTGTCCTCAAACTTAAATGGGTGCTCACACATTGTGTCCTCAAACTTAATCGGGTGCTCACACATTGTGTCCTCGAACTTAATCGGGTGCTCACACATTTTACTTATCTTAAGTTTTATTAACAATCACACATTTTATTTAGTTATCACTTATTTAAAGCTTCCTCTACCAACCCATGACGCCATGATCGTCGGGCTGCGAGATAGAAGCCCCCTCCAGATGCTACCCTACCCTACCCATGCTCATCCTACAACAAGTGCCCGTGGGCATGCATACTCTCATCCCAAGCCCAATGATCATAACTTTCGGCAAATCCACGGAAGATCGGGCCTCGCAAGTCACCCAACAAATGTACGCGCACGTACTCGTGTGTGGCGCACCACCATCACGAAGATCATAACACAAGGATAGGAATGAGAACACAATGCAAAGAAAACACCCAACTGAAAGCAACACGGGAAGGACGGATTCTACACGAATCCCAAAGCCAATAAAACCATACATCATAAAATCACTCAATCGGCCTCAATCCGAGAGTATGGATTCTACACGAATCCCAATGATGTAACAAGACCACACATCATGAACTCACCCAACCGGCCTCAATCCAAGAGTATGGATTCTACACGAATCCTAGCGTTCACGAAACAAAAGCAAAGGTCCAACAAAAACCATAACAGGTATAAAATCACTCAACCGAACACAACATCGGGAGTACGGATGCGACATGCATCCCAATGCAACATAAAAGTGCAAAAGTGGTCTAACTGATATCCAAACGGATCATCAAGGTCCATGACCCACATTGTGCCAAGAAAATCTGGAAAAAAAAAAGGGCGGCATGCAAAACGAGGTAAAAACCCCAAAAATTAAGAAAACTAAAAAATTAAAACCCATTTGGCCTTTGGGTTCAAAAACCCCAAAAATCCAAAAATAAATGGAATTGGACACCGTATGCAAAAACAGCCAGCATAATGGCATAAAATCCCAAACCCTCATCCCAAAAAATAGGAAAATGTTCATACCCGCCCAACCGGGTAGAACTAACATACAGAAATGGTGGGGAACACTAGTTCTCAGCCTCCAAACAAATAGCTACCAAAAACAAAAGCTGAAACGGAGCAAAAATAATAAAACAGGAAAGCCCTACCTCACAGCCAAAAGGGCAAAACGGGAATCTGAACCATAAAATAAATATCCCGTAGAAGTAGCTGAAAATCGCGGCAATCCAAGGTTTCCTCGAGCTGGATCCAACGAGCCCAACCTCGCGACGATCCCATGCCCGTAGCTCCCACAACGAACAAAACAGTAAATCCTCATGAAGAGGATTTTGGGTTTTACTCTCCAACTTTCCAATTTGAAAGTGAGAAGTGAGGAATTAAATTCCTTTTTGGATATTTATTCACTTTTCAAGTGAATAATCGATTAGGGCATTTAACTAGCCAATCCAGTTAAACCCCGAATCGACCCAAACGAAAATAGGTTATTCCTATAAATAGGAATTCATCTATGGCAAAGCTGCTAGAAATTAAAATAAATCAATTAAAAAGCTCGAAAACCCAAAAACACATAAATCTCCTTAACAACTTTCGCGACAATGCGAACCTCTAAATGCATAGACATGCTTACTGGTCTAATCACATAATGCAAATGAGTTCGGATTTAATAATCACCGAAAGGTTTAATTCAAACATTTAATTAAAGATACGTCGACCATACAAGGACGACATTGGTAAAATATGAACGGCTGAATCACTAACTCCATGTGCCACTGCCAGGGATATAAATCTTGCACACTAAACAACACGATCAAGTGCAATTGCATATAATAACATAGCCGAAGCAATAAATGCATTAAATCACCTAATTTAACCATTTAATTAATTATATTAAAATAATCTATTTACATCACTCACGTTCGCAAAAGGCATAGCAACGCAAGAATGAAGTAAATAACCATAGCATTAAATCCATCACATAACAAAATCAGAGGTATGTCCAAATACCAAATAACCAGATAACATCACAAAACACACTGTCATCTCAAAATAGCATCATCATGCAATATGATTAACTGAACAGCATAGTAGTCTAATATCTATGATACTGGAATCAAAGAGTAACATTTGACCCTCAGGTCATCTCAAATGTAAACATAACATGAGTAACAAATATCTCTCTAATCAGAAATATAACAAGGTAGATGTTCGCAGCACATAACCAAAGAATCCAACTAGAATAATCCATTTCTAATCATTAATGCATTTAATAAGGCACTTAAAACACATAAACGAACACAGTCATAAACATGACTAACCATCACTATAGGAACCCAGTCCAGTGTAGCATGGTAATAGTACACAGTGCAATCTCTGCACACATCTTAGGGTAATCATAGAACAACCTCATGATACCACATCGATCCTGGTAACCACTAGCACAAACCTCAGTGAACCAAAAATCACATCATAATCTCAAAGATCAGTCAAAAGCATAATCAAAGCAACTGATATAGAAACATAAATCTAAACACCTCAACGGTGTAGACCACTCAGGGTCACAATCATGATCCATCACAACAAAAGATCAACAAGGGTGCATCCATCAGGATGACTTACAAAAGTCAAATGGGAGAGGCACTACATGGATTATCCTCCATTGAGCACAGAATTTAGTGCGATGATGAGAGGATAGGTATGACAAGGTGTATCTCATATAGAGATGTTGTAGACATGATGTGCTTGAATTGAGTGCGAACAATTGTGTTATCTACATGACAACTCAAATAAATATGCAAACTCTTGTGTTGTCAACAAGACAACCCATATAACTACGCATACTCCTAGGCATCTATATGAAAATGCATTTAACCTAAGTAAACTTAAGTAAAGTGTAATAATAATTAATTATTTACACTAACACCCCCCCTTAAGTAAAACTTAGGGGAATGCACTTAAGCTTGCAAAAGCTCGGATAAAAATGCATGATGGGTCCCGACTACTAGGCCATATTAGGTACCCATGTACAAATGCAATCTTCTACATACAATGCATTGCAATCCAATCTCTCTTAAAATAGAGAAAAAGGGAAAACCTCATGGGAAAAACCCTCCCCCAAAAAGAGGGATAAGTACAATAAAGAAGATGAGAGAGAAAAAGACCTTATGAAGGAAAAGATCCCTCGCATAAGAGAGAAGTCAAGGGGGTCCCTTTTTGAAATATCTTGCACCCCCTAAAGATCTTGGAAGTGAAGATACTTGACCTCAATGAAGGGTTTGGTGAATATGTCTATGACCTCCTCTACTATAGAAAAATACCACAATGCAATGACCTGCTCATGTATTAGCTCTCTGATGTAGTGCATATGAACCTCAATGTGTTTGGTCTGTCGATGTTGAACTAGATATTTTGAGATCTCAATAGCACTCTGATTATCATAATAAATGATTGTGGGTTTAGGTATGACAAATCCAAACTCCTTTAGAATATGTTGTAACCAAATAACTTCTATAGCTGCAATGACAACTCCTCAATACTCAGCCTTAGTTGAAGAAAGAGCAATAGTATTTTGCTTCTTACTCTACCAACAAATGGGGTCAAAACCAAGATGAAACATGTAACCTGAAGTAGACTTGCAAGAATCAAGATCCCCTATATAGTCTAAGTCTATATATCCAACCAACTAAAGTCCAGTACCTGCTGCATAGTGTATCCCTTGTGTATGTGTACTCTGTATGTAGTGCAAGATGCATTTGGTAGCCTTCCAATGAAGCTCATGTGGCTCTTGCATGAAGTTAGAAACCATGCCAACTACAAAAGTTATGTCAGTGTGTGTATGTGTCAAGTAGATGAGACTCCCAACCAACCGTCTATGCAATGTAGCATCAACAAGTGGAGTGGAACACTTGGCCTCTAACTTAACACCTAAAAGAAAGGGAGTAGGTGCATGTGAAATCAAGAAAGCAAATCAAGAGCATACTTGGGTTGAGAAAGTGTGATCCTAGTTGAAGACTATATGGTCTCAATACCAAGGAAATAATGAAGAAACCCAAGTCTGTCATAGCAAATCTATCATACAAAGAAGTCTTGACATTGAAAATGATGGATGAAGTACTTCCTGTAATGATCAAGTCATCTACATAAAGCACAAGTATCAAGTGTGAATCATCCCTCTAAAGAATGTAGACATTTGAATCTAAATGACACCTGGTGAATCCCGCAGAGAGTAGAAAGGAATCCATCTTGGCACACCAAGCTCAAGGATCCTGCTTAAGACCATAGATAGACTTCTTCAATCTACAAACCAAAGTAGAATCTTGTATGAACCCCTGTAGCTATTCCATATAAATCTCCTCATGGAGATCACCATTCAAGAATGCACCCTTCACATCCATCTGATGTATAACCCAACCATGAGTTACAACAATAGCTAGTGTCAAACAAATGGAGTTCATCTTAGCTACCAGTGCAAAGGTCTCAATGCAGTCAATACCAAGAACCTGTGAGAAACCTTTGGCAACAAGTCTAGCCTTATGCTTATCCATACTTCCATCCACTATAAACTTGGTCTGATAGATCCACTTACACCAAACCAAATTTCTTCTATTAGGAAGAGGAACTAAGTCCCAAGTGTTGTTTTCATCAAGGATTTATATTCTTCCTCCATGGCCTTATCCTATTCAAGAATCCTTGATGCTTCCTTAAATGATTGCAGATCAGAAGCAATGGCAATATATGCATGTGGAAATGATTTATGTTGTGACCTTGTCTTCCTAATATTTGAGGGATTCCCCACCAATGAACATGTTGAATCAAGTGTTTGTTGTGCCCAACGAGGTCTTGTAGAAGAAGAAGAAGGAACATCCTCAACTATTTGTAGACCCTACGAAGGTGGTGTCCTGCAAGTCAAAGTTGAAGGAATATCATCTTCCAAGTCATAATAACTATCATCACTTTCCATGAAGGAGGAAGAGGGAGGAGTTGCAGAAGCCAAACTTGAATAAGTTTCTTCAAAGTGAACATTCCTCTCAAAAAAGATTTCATGTGTCTCTAGATCCATGAGTTTGTATGCCTTAATGTGGTCAAGATATCCAACAAATATACAAGGTTTTCTTTGAGGTTCCAATGCCTTTTCTTTTTGTGGAGGCATCCTTGCCCATGCTGGACATACAAAAACTTTAAAGTGTTTTACACTTGGTTTTCTTCCACACCAAGCCTCAAAAGGTGTAATTCCATCTAATGCCTTATGGGACTTTTGTTTTGGATGTAATTGGCACAACACATGGCTTCTACCCAAAAAACTTGATCTAGAGACTTATGTTATAGCATACAAGTGGTCATCTCCTTAGTCCTATTCTTCCTTTCAGCAACACCATTTTGTTGTGGAGTGTATGCAACTAAATGTTGAAGATCAATACCCTCATGAGTACAAAAGTCTATAAGCCTTCACATATTTCCTTCCATTATCTATTCATAGAATCTTGATGGCTTTCCCTAATTGCTTCTCAACTTAAGCTTTGAAGGTGATAAACTTATCAAATACTTCACTCTTATGAGAAAGAACGAAGACCCAAGTCTAACATGAGAAGTCATCAATGAAGGTGAGAGCATAACGAGCCTTTCCAAATGATGGTACTAGAAATGGGCCAGCTACATCACTATGAACCAATTCAAGAACAACAACAGCTCTCCAAGACTTCCCCTTGTCAAAATTCTCTTCGAGATGCTTGTCTACTTCACAACTTGGACATACACCCTCTGAATACTTGACTTGAGGTAGACCTTTGACCATATCCTTGTTATGATATTGTTATCAAGATTTAACTATGTGATTTTTGAGTCAAACTCATTGACCCATGTTTCACGAGTAGTGATTCAACATGAATCCATCTCTCATGAGAATAAATGGAACACTTAGCACTCATTGGATCTAGGTGATGCTCACACAGGTGAAGCACCAGGACTTCCCGGGAGGTCATCTCTTGGGAAGTCTTGGTGCTTCACCCCTGTGAGCATCACCTAGATCCAATGAATGGTAAGTGTTCCATTTATTCTCATGAGAGATGGATTCATGTTGAATCACTACTCGTGAAACATGGGTCAATGAGTTTGACTCAAAAATCACACAGTTAAATCCTGATAGCAATATCACAATTTGACTTGCTATGGAAATTATCTCCTACTTATCATATTCGTGTTGCTAAGTTGTTGAAGGTAGCAATAATTGAGATGTCCAAACCTCTCATGTGATAGTTTACTTTGTGAATTTGAGTGGGTCAACAAGGCAAGGGAAGTGGACTTAGGAACAAAATGAGAAAAAGAATAAAGTCTTGTCTCATCATTAGCCTTTCTAATTGCCACCATGGAATCATACTTTAGATTTTTCACCACAATTGAATTAGGAAGGAACTCCACTTTGTTGCCACATCCATAGTGAGTTATTTGGTAGATTGAAAGAAGGTTGGTGCTAAGGTTAGGAACATGAAGAACATCCTTGAAGACTCGATTATCCAAGTCATCATTCCTTTTTCCTTCAACTTCCACTTGAGTTTCATTTCCCACATAGATGTAAGGTACAGGTGATAGTTTCAAAGAGGAAAATGCTCCCTTGAAGCACTCATATGATGTGTAGCTCTTGAATCAAGAACCCATTCCTCAGAATTGTTTGTACTTGCTACCAAAGCTTATCCCTTACCTTCTAAAATGGTTGAAGATCCCTTATCCTTATAGGCATTTCGTACATCAATTTTATGTTTCCTCATTATGTTTAGCAACTCATCAATCTGCTTATCCTTACACTCATGCTCATCATGACCATTTTTCTTACAATAGGCACAAGTTTTCTTCTCCCTTTTGTTGAAATTGTTTCCCTTCTTATTATTTTTGGAAAAAGACTTGCCTTGTTGTGAGGAAGATTATTGAGTGGAGGAAGATCGATGTTTAGAGGAAGATTGTTGTGTGTCATCTTGTGGCTTAGCCTTCCACTATTTTTGCTTCTTGTTGGAATTTTTACCACTTGGATTCCCTTCATTAGCTACCAAGGCTTTGGTCTTGGAAGACTGGAGAATTCCCATATTCACTAACTTTTCATGTTCTAAGACCAACATTCATGAAAATGACTCAAATGAAGGCTTAGTGAAGGTACTACCCATTGTTAACTTGTGAGTATTATAATTGGAAACAAAAGCTACATATTCAGGAGGAAGATGAGTCATCACGTGTTTGATCAACTTTCCATCATTAATGGGTTCACCACAATCCTTAAGGTGTGTCCTATACATGTCTACTCGAGTAAGATAATCTTTGATGGTGTCGAAATTCCTAGGATCCAATTTGAGAAGATTTTCCTCAATGGTGTAGGCCATATCTTCATCTACTGTACCATACAATGCTTCAAGTTTACCCCAAACTTCTATTGGATTGTCAAGGTTCCTGATGTGATATTTGACAGGATCTGAGATATTCTTTAACAAGGTTCCTAGGGCCATTTCTTGTTTTGATGTCTAATCTTCTTTACAAGACTCATCAGCATCATCATCAAGTTTCTTTGCTACACCAGTTATATAACGCAACAAAAAATTTTCAACCAATGGTTCCTTTATCTTTTCTTTCCAAGTAGCATAATTTTGTGGAGTTAACTTTGAAAAAGAACCCATAATGCAAAAGAAAGAGTACAATATCAAGGAGACACAAGAACACAAGACACACTCCCCCTTTCACTCAATCAAAGAACCCTGCCTCGCCCTCCCCCCCTCCCCAAAATGAATGCTTTTGACACTTTATATGTAGTGCATTTACCATAGGCCACTTCTCAAAATGGACAAGAGTGGGCTTCTAATTTTTCTATTTACAACCTTCTCTTGGAGTTCAAATCTAGTACTTAGCAATGTAGCTTAGATATACAACAAATTTGAAGTTTGATCAAAGTAATACAATGCAAAAAAAGAACTTATTTCTAAAAGTGGTATTTCTGTCAACACAAGACTATAATCTGATTGTAGATATAGAAAGTAGACAAAAAATTATGTACTTTCAAAAAAATGGAACCTAAAAATGTGTCCAGATGAACCTGTATGAAGCATTAGAAGTTGAAAAATGTAGGATTGGACAGGTATAGTCACCAAAAATGATTTTTTTGACAAATTCGTGCACCAAAACTAGAAAATAATAGCACACTAAAAAGTTCAGGAAATTCTAGCCAAAATATTAAAAAATTGCACCTAATTTGGAGTTTGGATGACTGAAATATGGCCTCCCGAAGTTAGACTGTCAAATCAAAACTACATATGGAGAGGAGTCTGATAAGAAAAACATGAGGTTAAATTTAACATCCAAACGGTGGTTTCAGCAGTGCAATTTGGCTTACTGGTGATGGTCAAATGACCATCAAATTTAATGTTGTCAAAAGTTGACGTTAGGGAAAAAGGAGCCCACATGGTTGATGTGTCAGTCGGTACAAAATTGTACAGCTAGGGTGACGTGTCACTAACATGGACTATACAAAACAATTGATGTGTTTTCCACCATGGAGCTAGCATGGCTCTGACTGACATGTCGGAAGGGGGATGTGGCAAATTGTGTTTCTTGTTGATTGGGTTGGTCGTACTATTGACATGTCCCTATCGGCTGACGTGTTTTAAGAGACCTGGTCAAGGGTCTTCAACGCTGACGCGGGGCAGATTGTAGAGTTTGTCCACCGATGAGGAGTGTCAATGGAGGTCACCAGATGCAAAGACAGCATCGTCGAAATGGTTTACAGGTCACCGACAAGGGAAATCTATGGTTGGCAGAAGATAGTTGGCCGATGCCAGAAGTTGGTGGGCCAACAAGAGGTTTGGAGAGTCCGATGGAGGATCGTCAGTGGGTGGATGTGGGATTTTTAATCCCACGTTCACCACTTTAGTGAATGTTTAAAAACAATAGACCGCAGATATTCAAAGGGCTTGGAGGTTGTCAAACATTATGAGATTTTTCGTGGTTATGTCGATTCTGTCAGTTGAATATGTCATGTTATGTAGCTCACCAGGTATGATTTTGAGATGCCGCCAGTTATAGAGAATATTCTAGATAATATTCTACGGCCGTGCGGATTTGACCACCTCGTTCCTGCAATAAATGCTCTCTACAGGCCTAATGGCCAAAAAAAATTTGAAAAAAAATATAGCAAATCTAGAAAAAATAATTGCAGAGACTGAAATAATAAAATATGTAGATCTAAAAATTAAATTCAGAGATCTGAAATGATCATACCAATTCTACAAATTAGGCCTTCGGGTGCCAGTTTGCAAAAAAAAATCGCCTCAATTTTGCCTATGGCCTAGGGTAGGCAAATTTATAGTCAAAATTCATTGAATCAATGCTCTAGACGCAATGGTGAGGTCCTCTTTGGCTCTAGATGCTCCCAACAACTGCAAATATTCTGGATTTGAATCGTGGTCCTCTGAGAGGTGAAGCAAAAAATGGTCTTCAATGGCTATGAAATGAAGCTCCCTCAGCTCTAATACCATGTAAGAATTTGCCTTAGGAAACTAACATCAAGATCAAGAGGCTCAAATAATAGCACAATATGGACCAATAATGGATGATCAAAATAACAATTATGAAAATATCATATGTACATACAAACTAGAAGTTTCTGTATATAAAGGCATCTAGAATGACTAGGAGTTAGCAAAGTGATAAGCCTCACAACTAAGCACACGTCCACCAGAGGTAGAATATCCTCCATTGAGCATAGAAGTTAGTGCAATGATGAGAGGATAAGTATGACAAGGTGTATCTCATCTAGAGATGTTGTGGACACCATGTACTTAAATTGAGTGCGAACAACTATGTTGTCTACATGACAACTCAGATAAATATGCAAACACCTATGTTGTCAACAACTCATATAACTATGCATACTCCTAGGTGTCTATATGAAAATGCATTTAACCTAAGTAAACTTAATTAAAGTGTAATAATAATTAATTATTTACACTAACATAATTTTTATAGCATAATTGAAGGTATCAACACTAGAAATGAAATCAATTATTTATTTTCCAACACAAATGAAAAAGGATAATAGTCAATTTTAATATTAGCAAATCATATGATTAAGTAATTGTAGGTTCCGCATGCAAAATCCTATAAAATTTGGTTTCTTTGATAATTGAGGGAATTGATCACAGAATGGAGTTGAAGGTGCTTTGTTGCATGACTTCTTATTTTTCAAATCATGCATCACTAATAAATAGTAATTAGGTGCAATTTCATGGTGATAATTCAATGTATATATGAAAAATGTGCTCTTATTCATCGAATAAAGATTACTTTGGATGAAGTTTGTGTCATACTATATATTTAACATCTTTAATTTTCCCACAATTCTATCAATAGTGTGCAAAGACTTAGCAAGATGTGAGACTAAAAACACATTTAATTTTGATATTCATACAATCATTTTACCTTTTGTAAATGTTTTTTAGAATAATGTTAAAATTGATTATTGTGTTGGAATGATAATTCCCACACATCTGATGTACTTCAAAAGAGTTTTGACCTCTTTATTTTATTAAAATGCTTCTTAATACTTAGCTATATGATAGAAATTTGTTTTACAATGGATTTGCTTCCTAATTTTAAAAGCTAGATTGAAAAACAAAAATCCATGACAACTGTCATGTTAGAAATGCCTGGTATGAATCTAAATCAAACATTCACATATTTTCCATGTTTGTATAATATCTATACCTTTTTATTAACAATAGCCTACCAAGGCATTGGCTGATCTCTAGACAAAATGTACCAAAGACAAAAAAATTCAAATTCACAAAAACACTATGAAATTTTCTCAAAAATTTTATTGTTTTCAATCACAAAATACACAGATTATGAAGATCAAATGTTGAAATTTTCAAAAAAAAAATCCTTGTGTTTTCGTTTTTTTGAAATTTAATCAATGGCGCAATTTGTGAGAAGGATAACCACGTCCGCTTACCAATGCCACGAGACAATGTTCCATTTGAAATAAAAGTATGATAGCATGGTGAGCCATTGCTGACAAAAATTGCAAGTGTTAGTATTCTTCTTATAAAAGGATTTGAAGCATAAATTTGGTTAGTTTGATATTATTTGAGTCAATAAAATGTGATTTAGTATATTGAATTGGAAAAGGAAATATTTTAAGTTTTCAATATAGTTATGACATTTTATGAATCTAAGTAGGCATCAATAGCCTGTAATCAGGATAATACATATTTTTAACAAACAATTTATATGCATTACCTATGCTTCCATATTTTGGAAGCATATCTTACAGGGCAATTGCTTCCCCATTTTGTAAACATGTCTAACACGTCTATCAGAAAAACAAATTATTCGAGGGAAAACTAGATTTTTTTTAAAATGCCTAGCTTTGGAATTATCCAGCACTCTATTAATTAATTCTTTGAGGCATTATCTGCCCTTTCGAAATTTAAACGTTTTGCATACAGGTCTTGCAGCGCAGGTAAAGCGACCGCATCTAAAACAAATCATTGCCCGAGTCCAACGCTGGATGTATATACCCGTCCTAGAGCTCCCATGTTTGCACAGGCTGAGACGATATTGTCGAAGAATACTGTCACATTTCTCTGAGATCTTTACTCAAAACAGTTCATGTGCCCTGTCTAAGCCTACTCAAATATTTTCTATCCGTAAGATTTCACAATGAATCCATGAAACAATGCACACCATTGAAATAAAATATATAAACAGTACACTGTTTGAACTCTCATAGAAAGTCAAAATTTCTCAGTGGCCAGAAAACGAAAAATTTTCATTTATAAAACGATCCAATCTGGTGGCTAAAGTTCTGGTGCATTACGAGAACCCAACAAGAACTCTTCAGCAAAATGACCAGAATGTTAGCCACAATACATTTATATATATATCAGCCTCATCAGGAACAAGGAATAGAATAGAAGGTTTACAAAATTTGGAATAGAAGGTAGAAGAATTTAAGGTTTAGAAAGTTTTTAATGTTGATGCAGAGGTCAGAGATAGTGAAGGGGTGAGCACATAGCTATATTCACTTAGTGTAAATAGTCAACTTTCATAAATAGCTGATACGTTGATCACAATATATCAATTTTTTTTCATGGTGGACGAATGATCAGAACTAGTACGAATCATCTACATTTTGAACTCAACATGCTAATCTTTTTTCATGGTAAGTGATCAAAATCGACACGAATGGTCAATACATTGATCACAACATACCAAGATTTTGTATGATAAAGGGATGTTCTAAATTCACCTAAATAATTGACAAATTGATCACAACATACCAACTCTCTTTTTTCATGAAAGAAAAACCCCATCATGTCCTACAAAGAGGAGGAAGATCCCAGAGAGCATCAGGGGCCCCCTGATTACTCAATCCTTCATTGCCCAAAGAAGCAGAGTTTCCTTTCCTATTCCAGGCCCCATAGTTAGACAAACAACTGAAGGAATCAAACCCAGATTTTTGCGAAATGTAATCCTGAATCCCATTATAAGCATATAAACCAGCAGAATTCCGCCTCTCAATCTTCATTCGATCAAATTCGACCGTTTCCTCACAAATTCCCGCTTCTTTTTCATCAACAAACCTCGGATTCTCATCCATGGCGGGGAACAGAATCTCATTTGAACTCAAATCACAATTGGGCCACAGAAATTCCAACAAACTCGTCGATCCATTTCCCCCTTCCATGAAATCCCCTTCATCGAAGCCACCAACAGGGGAACTGCTATCAATAGAACAAAATTCTTCAGACATCATCAAATTGGATTTCAAGGAGCAGAATTCTTCAGACATCATCAAATTGGGTTTCACAGAGCAAAACTCGGAAATCAAATTGGGGTTTTTCAACTCCTCAGCTTGGCCCTGAATTTCTTCGTCACGTGACGGAGAAACACAGCAACTTGAATCCGAGGGCGACTGGATCTCACCGCCATTGATTTTGAGCTTGGAAGAATCAGAACCACAATTATTAGAATCCTTTTTTAGGCTGAGTAATCTTCTTACTCTGGAAGCTAACGCGGAATTAGATTTGGGGGCAAAATTGGAGACAAAATTGGTCCTTGTATTGGATCCTCTGAGGAGGCATGCGGCCTCATCATACGCCCTTGCGGCTTCCTCTGCGGTCTCGAAAGTGCCCAACCACATTCTGATCTTGTGCGTCGTGTCTTTGATCTCAGCGACCCATCTTCCTGAAGGCCTCTGCCTCACACCCACAAATTTCTTTCTCCTCTTGATCCGAGCCTCGAATCCGCCCCCTCTTTGAACTGGGTCCGCCTGGGATTCGAACCCGGGTTGGAGGGTCTCAAAATCTTCACAGCTTGCTTCAGGACTTGAAGAGGCGGATCTAAGAGAGTAGGAATGGGCTGAGACCGTCGACATGGTGGGATCGATCGATCGACTGGAAGAACAGGGGACGAAATGGGATTTATATATCTCTTTTCGCCCTCGAATTTTACGACGGACTTTGTTGTTTCAATTGTCGTTTATCAATGTAATTAGCTGCTTGGATTTTTGCATTGGTGTTGGAATCTGGATTTTTTAATGTGAATTCAGGAGATGCGGACATTTTGAAACGTTCCTGAGTTTAAAGATACTCAGTCCAAGCGTTTTGTTGGATGTCTGATATGCCGCCGTTTGCCGGGAAAATGAATCTGTTTTTGACTCTGTCTATTGCCGGGAAATTTGAATATGCCTCTCACTACTTTGGCTTGTAATTTTCCGTTTATGATGAGATTTACTCTCAAGATGTTAATGTAATTTATTTGGGTCAGTTCTTTTGGTTTCTGTTGTTGGTAAAGGAAGTCTACGTTGTGAGTTTGATCTAAAAGTTAGAAGTGTCTATTATAGTTTTTGGGTTGACATATAGTGATAGTGATATAAGATTATTTCATACTTCTTTTTGGGAGGCATTCAATTGTACCACACATGAGGTGTATATATCCTACTCTCATTAGGGTTTGAACTTATAGATTGAGATTTTGATATTTGATATTTGATTTAAATTGAGTTATAGTACACCATTTAAAAAGTTTTGTCATTTTATGCAATTCTGGTTGTGGGGTTACTTCTTGACTTAAAAGTCTTTGCATGATAAGGGGTGGTTAACTTATTGATTCTTGATTTAAATTCAATTCATTGTGGAAATTTACAGGAGGTTCCACTTGTCAAAGAGTTAAGGTCTAGATTGGCGAGCTAACCTATTGATCCTTTGATTTATAAAATACACTACTCAGTCAATGCATTTTGGTGGCTCCATAGAAATTATCCTTACTTTGTTGGTGGAGTTGAAAGATTTTTAAAGAGCCCATCTAGAAAAACAAGGGATGATTGACAAGGTTGGTATTGTGCCCTAGGTAATGCGAGAATGGATACCCCTTAATCTTTGACTCTTGGTCGACGATTTAGATGTAAGTATAATGTCTAAGTAGTTTGTGGAATTGACTCTTGACTATGTTTGATGTTTGATTCGTGATAAATTCAACATGTGATGAGGGATCTATTGTACATTGCCTAAAGAGTTCTAACGGTGTAAGTTGTCCAAGTTCTAGGTTCAAATCCTAATTTAATTTTTGACAAGAAGTTTTATTGTCAATAATCCAAGGCATGGTTTAACTCATGATTCAAGTATGGTGTGTGATGAGGGGTCTATTGTACATTGTCTAAAAAGCTAATGGCTTGTAATTTTCAGTTTATGATGAGATTTACTCTCAAGATGTTAATGTAATTTTTTTGGGTCAGTTGTTTTGGTTTCTATTGTTAGTAAAGGAAGTATAGGTTGTGAGTTTGATTTAAAAGTTTTTGATTAAGTAAATAGGTTTTAACGGGTGCCTAAAACCCAATAATTAACAAAAGAAACCGACATAAAGTCCAGAGCACGAAACTAACAAAAAAGAAACAACATGCCTTAGAAGGCTAGGAGAACAAGACAAAAGAAAACACAACCTCTAAAAGAGTAGGCAAGCCTAGCAAACAAGAAACAAAAGGAAAACCTGAAAAGCCAGGGGATCCAATCAGGGAGCCGTATTCTTGACTAGCTCAACAATCTTAAGCTCCAACATTTCCATAGTCTTAGTTGCATCACTAATTAATTGAATGTCATCAGGAGATTCTTCCTTGTCCCTCTTCTTGATGTGTGGTCCTGTTTTGTTGCTAGGGCCCTCATCTTGGAGGAGGACTCCATCTTTAGTGTCCTTGTTGTCCTCATTACCCATGTCCTCTTTGACCCTTGTGCTAACCTCCATCATAATACATAGTTTTTTTATATTATCATCTAAAGCTTTGATAATATGGAAGCTTTGGTTGGCAGTGTTGTAGAGAGAGCTCTTCATTCTGTCCATTCTTTTTTGCACCTCAGTTACCCTATTATCTAAGTTGTTGATTCTGCCATTCCCATCATTCCCAATCCTTCCTTTCCAGACCCTACAACCTATTTTTTATCTCCTCAGTCTCATGAAAAATCCACTTTATAGACTGGAAGTTGTCCACCATGTTGTTCCTGACATTATTGAGGAGATTCATCTTCACTTCCCTGGCATTATCACTGAGAATCACCATGGTCAGATCAATGAGCTCATTCAGATGAATTTTGCCATCATTTCCCTCCAAGACCTTGGGCTATATAGTTTCTTTGACGATGCCCATTTTTTGCCGTCTAAGTTTCAAAGTTTATCTGGACCATTTTCTTGCCCTTGGAGCTAAAAATATAGGTTGTTTTGTCTATGCCATAATTCTCATTTCTCTCTACCTGGGCATGGAGGGAGGGTTCCTGTCCCTTACCAGAATCCTGAGCAATGTCCATGATGTTGCCCCTTCTCTTCTTGGTTGGGCTTTCCACCTTCCTACATACTAGGACATTACTAGTAACCTCCTTTTTCACATTATTCTCCTCCTCCGTGTCCATTCCCTCATCCTCCTCATTGTAGTCATCTGTAGAATTAACATTAGATTTAATCATTTTACTTTCCCAACCTTGATGATATTCTTCTTGGGTTCACTTTTCTTCTTGTTTTTTTCCCAAATCCTTAATAATCTTGGCTACCTCCTCTTCATTATATGAATGAAGCCCAGCACTATCCTTAGTGTCAGAGAGGAGATAGGAGCTTTTTGTGTCCTCCAAGGACTCAAATTTATGGGCTATAGATCTACTACGGGTTTGAGCCTTAAAGCGCTCATAAATCAATAACAACAAGCCCTCATGGAAAGCAAGGTTGGCAAGATTTATTTTTATACCCCGTGATGTACTTATTAATAGAGAAGAAGAAGTAGTAAGGGATGGAGATTATAGTGTCATTTGTGAAGTGGTTAAGGATGTCAAAGTGATGGGTTCAAACTTTATCATACATTGTGTCTAGCATGATGTAAGAGATGATCACCCTAAGAACAAACCTCTAGAGTTTTTTTATAGAAGCCGGTTCATAGTACGCCCCCGTCTTCACCAAATCCTTCATCTCCTTACCATTCTTGGCAAAATCTTTGACAACATTGAGCGAAACCTTCTTATTTCTAAAGAATTTGATGCCCTCAGAAGGGGAGTCAGTGACCTCTACAATAACACTTTTATTAAACTTGAATTCTACTCCATCAATTTTTACTTTCCCTTCTCTCCAAGAAGTGACCATAAGTTTAGTCATTGCTAGGTTCTAGCCATGGAATTTCTCAATGTAATTCATAATGCCTCCTTCCTTCATCTTCTCCCAGACCTTCGACCTCCTTTTCCATTTCACTGCTTCATCCTCTGACTCTCTACGGTGCCTTTCTCCCACCATTTTGTTTTTATGAGTTAGGATGGCTCTCTACAAACTCTGGAAGAAATGAACAAACCTTTGAAATTTCTCACCAAAACTAAGCTTTATTTTTCCCTCGAGAATATAAGAATGATTGCAATTACAAAACACCCAGAAAGCATGCTAATAAGTAACCGAATTAATCTTCCTCATGTTTGACCCATGCTTAGCATTCATTAAATGGTATGTGGAACTAAAATCATTACCTATCATCATTACTTTTTATACTACCAGTCCTTCCCAGGATTCTTTCTTTCTCAATCATGATTTTAATTGATGTCGGAAGCCCATCACTGTTAATCCACCTAGTTGACGTGTCCCTTTTGGCTACCTTGTTAGCCATCCAGTTAGCTACCGAATTTTCCTCTCTATATTCATGAGACACATAGACCTTCTCAAAGGTAAGCGGAACTTGTTTAGTTTCTTCCACCATATTCTCAATAGACCAAGAAGGAGGATGTTCACCTTTGAGGCACTTAATGATGTTATTAGAATCCCCTTCAAGTGAGAGGCATCTTACGCCAATTTATTTTGCAAGCTTAGTAGTGTGAAGTGTAGCACAAGCCTCAACAAAGTGGTTGGTTTGGTTCTCTAGAGGGAAGGTGATAGTTGCAATGCCAAAACCAAAGCAATTTCTTTTCACCCCACTACCACCAGCTTCTCTCAGATTGTCTTTTGCCACCCCATCAAAATTAGCTTTCTGCCACCCTTCCAGGGGAAAAGACCATTGACATTCTTTTCTTCTTTTATGTCTGTCATTACTTTTTCTATTGTATCCTGCAAACGGGTTAGAGCCTTTGCAAAAATGATAATTTTCCATAAGGGCATTAGAATTTTACCCAACACAAACTTGGCAGGAAGGCTGGCATCCCTAAAGATATGATTATTACATTCTTTCCATATTCCCCAACCAAAGTAGGGAAGAGCCCATTTGCTAATGGTATAAAGATCAGTTCCCCTCCAAGAATTGTCCCATTGACTAAAGAAGTTTGTGGTTGTGGCTAGGGCACACTAGTCCAAACCAAAATCTTGACTAAAACTGGACCACACCTCTCTCGTAAAAGTGCAATGAATAAACAAGTGATCCACAAACTCGACCTAGTTTTTGCATAGAACACTTATGTTAGAATATAAAGGCCCGTTTTGAGCAGATTATCAATAGTTAGAACCCTTTTTGGAGGAAAATCCAAATTAAGATGTTGATTTTAGGAATAGGGTTAGGGTACCAAGCATTCATCCATACTAGTTTGGAATCTTGCTTCATTAGAGCTTGGTACCCAGAAGCCACCAAGTAAATATCATTAGAAATATTTTTCCACACTAACTTGTCCTAATCATTGTTCAAAATCACAAAGTGGAGGATAGCCATCAAAGGTTTGAGATCCTCAGAGATTTAAGAAAGGTCTCTCCACTCTTGGCCTAATTTGTAGTCACTAACTTTAATACCAAACATCTGAATGCATGTATTAGCCCATCTATCAAAAGCAAGAAAATTGAGGAGAGGCCCCTAGAACAACCAATTGTCCTGCCAGAAAAGAATGTCATTACCATTCCCCACTCTCCACTTCACTTTTCTTTTGGCAATATCTCTAGCTATGAGCATGCCATTCCATATATTTGAGCCCTTGGGAATGGCTTCTTCATTGAACAGGTATTGAATGGAAGGTCTCTGAAGATATTTTTCCTCCATGATATCTCTCCCATCTCCCTTGTTAGAAAAGATTCTCCATATCTATTTAGCTTGAAGAGCATTATTGAAAGGTCTTAGTTTTATGATACCCAAACTACCATATTGTTTGGGGAGGCATACATTGTCCCAAGCAATGAGAAG
This sequence comes from Cupressus sempervirens, assembly GCA_028749045.1. NCBI lineage: Eukaryota > Viridiplantae > Streptophyta > Pinopsida > Cupressales > Cupressaceae > Cupressus > Cupressus sempervirens. The sequence continues at coordinate 183,339,279 of CM053783.1, forward strand.
AAATCTCTTATGATCTTCCAAACCAAACCATAGAAAATTCCTTTGGATCTTCTCCATAAGGTCGGCATACTTGTTGGGAATTCCAAAGAGGCTCAGTGTATAGCTAGGAAGATTTTGAAGGGTAGATTTGACCAACTAAATTTTTCTTGCTTGGCTTAGGGTGATACCCTTCCAGCCAGCTAGTTTCTTATTAAACCTATCAAGAAGATTGATCCAGAAAGAATTAGGGGGTTTGAGGCCCACAGGGAGACACAAATAAATAGAGGGAAGGCTACTTATGTCACAATCCAGAATAGTTGTCATCTTTGTCTATCTCACAGCCGGATTATTGATAAAAAATATAGACCTCTTGTTCCAATTGATAAGCTACCTTATTCCCCTAGTGTAAGAGCTCAAAACCTTTTTGATAGCCCTAGCTTCACCCCCCAAAATGGTGTCATCCATGAATTGTTGATGAAAGAAAACTAGAGACCAAAAGAAGGTTTGATTCCTTTCAAAGCCCTTGAATTTATGTTTATTGATATCATCCTTCCTAGACACTCAGCCAGAATGATGAAGAGGATGGACAATAAGGGGTCCCCTTGCCTTAACCCCTTGAGGGTTTGAAGAAAGTCGAAGGAGATCCATTGACCAATGCAACCAAAGAGGAAGTAGAAATCAACTGGTTGATAAGCTTGCAAACCTTTGAATTAAACCCAAAGCCTCTAAGAACCTTGATAAGAAAAGACTAGTCAACTCGATCATAAGCCTTGGACATGTCAAGCTTGAGGAGAAAAATTTCTTGCTTACCCTCTTCCAAAGAATGGATGACTTCATGAACCATCATGATAGAATCTAGGATTTTCCTTCCCCAAAGAAAACCAGACTGCTGAGGAGCAATGATAATAGGGAGGATCTTGATAATCCTATTAGCCAGGACTTTAGAAATAATCTTGTAGAAAGAGTTGCAAAGACTGATCGGTCTAAAAAGATCCATAGATTCCACCCCCAAAACTTTAGGAATAAGCATTAAGAATGTAGCATTGGCCTCCTTCAACAAACTTTTAGCTCTGAAAAACTCTTGGACCACTTGTAGTGCCTCTCCCATTTGACTTTTGTAAGTCGTCCTGATGGATGCAACCGTGCTGATCTTTTGTTGTGATGGGATCTTGATTGTGACCCTGAGTGGTCTACACCGTTGAGGTGTTTGGGTTTATTTTTCTGTATCAGTTGCTTTGATTATGCTTTTGACTGATCTTTGAGATTATGATTTGATTTTTGGTTCACTGAGGTTTGTGCTAGTGGTTACCAGGATCGATGTGGTATCATGAGGTTGTTCCGTGATTACCTTGAGATGTGTGCAGAGATTGCACTATGTTCTTTTACCATGCTACACTGGACTAGGTTCCTGTAGCAGTGGTTAGTCATGTTTATGGCTATGTTTTCTTCTGTGTTTTAAATGCCCTTTTAATGCAAAGTAATCAATCATTATTAAATGCTTAAGTAATTAGAATAGATTGTTCTTGTTGGATTATTTGGTTATGTGCTGCGGAAATTTACCATGTTTTATTTTGATCTCAGAGATATCTGTTCTTATGTGATGATTTACATTTGAGATGACCTGAGGGTCAAATGTTACTCTTTGATTCCAGTATCATAGATATTAGACTACTATGTTGTTCAGTTAATCATATTACATGATGATGCTATTTTGAGATGACAGTGTGTTTTATGATGATATCTGGTTATCTAGTATTTGGACATACCTCTGATTTTGTTATGTGATGGATTTAATGCTATGGTTATTTACTTCATTCCTGTGTTGTTATGCTTTATGCGAACGTGAGTGATGTAAATAGATTATTTTAATATAATTAAATAAATGGTTAAATTAGGTGATTTAATGCATTTATTGCTTCGGCTATGTTATTATATGCAATTGCACTTAATCGTGTTGTTTAGTGTGCAGGATGTATATCCCTGGCAATGGCACATGGAGTTAGTGATTCAGCCTTTCATATGTTACCAATGTCGTCCTTATATGGTCGATGTATCATTTATTAAAATGTTTAATTTAAACCTTTCGGTGATTATTAAACCGAAACTCATTTGCATTATGTGACTAGACCAATAAGTGTGTCTGTGCATTTAGAGGTTCACATTGTCAGGAAAGTTGTTTAGGTGATTTCTGTGTTTTTGGGTTTTTAGGCTTTTTAATTGATTTATTTTAATTTCTGGCAGCTTTTCCATAGATGAATTCCTATTTATAGGAATAGCCTATTTTCGTTTGGGTCGATTCGGGATTTAACTACGTTGGCTAGTTATTTGCCCTAATTGATTATTCACCCGAAAAGTGAATAAGTATCCAAAGAGGAATTTAATTCCTCACTTCTCACTTTCAAATTGGAAAGTTGGAGAGTAAAACCCAAAATCCTCTTCATGAGGATTTACTGTTTTGTTCGTTGTGGGAGCTACAGGCGTGGGATCATCGCGAGGTTGGGCTCGTTGGATCCAGCTCGGAGAAACCTTGGATTACTGCAATTTTCAGCTACTTCTATGGGATATTTATTTTATGGTTCAGATTCCTGTTTTGCCCTTTTGGCTATGAGGTAGGGCTTTCCTATTTTATTGTTTCTACTCCGTTTCTGCTTCTGTTTTTGGTAGCTGTTTGTTTGGAGGCTGAGAACTAGTGTTCCCCTCCGTTTCTGTATGTTAGTTCTACCCGGTTGGGCGGGTATGAACATTTCTCTATTTTTTGGGATGAGGGTTTGGGATTTTACGCCGTTATGCTGGCCATTTTTGCATACGGTGTCTGATTTCATTTATTTTTGGATTTTTGGGGTTTTTGAACCCAAAGGCCAAATGGGTTTTAATTTTGAAGTTTTCCAAATTTTTGGGGTTTTTACCTCGTTTTGCGTGCCGCCTTGTTTTCTCGAGTTTTCTTGGCACAATGTGGGTCGTGGACCTAGATGATCCGTTTGGATATCAGTCAGACCACTATTGCACCTTTTGTTGCATTGGGATGCGTGTTACACCCGTACTCTCGACTTTGTGTTCGGTTGAGTGATTTGTTACCTCTTATGGTTTCTTTTGGACCTTTGCTTTTGTTTTGTGAATGCTAGGATTCGTGTGGAATCCATACTCTCGAATTGAGGCCGGTTGAGTGAGTTCACGATGTTTGGTCTTGTTACATCATTGGGATTCGTGTAGAATCCATACTCTCAGATTGAGGCCGGTTGAGTGATTTCATGATGTATGATTTTATTGGCTTTGGGATTCATGTAGAATCCATCCTTCCCATGTTGCTTTTAGTTGGGTGTTTTGTTTGCATTGTGTTCTCATTCCTGTCCTTGTGTTATGATCTTCGTGATGGTGGTGCGCCACACACGAGTACGTGCGCGTACATTTGTTGGGTGACTTGCGAGGCCCGATCTTTCGTGGATTTTTTGGAAGTTATGATCATTGGGGTTGGGATGGGAGTATGCATGCCCATGGGCACTTGTTGTAGGATGAGCATGGGTAGGGTAGGGTAGCATTTGGAGGGGGCTTCTATCTCGTAGCTTGACGTTCATGGCGCTGGAGGTTGACGGAGGATAAGAAGTTTTAAGCAAGTGATAACTAAATAAAATGTGTGATTGTTAATAAAATTTAAGATAAGTAAAATGTGTGAGCACCCGATTAAGTTCGAGGACACAATGTGTGAGCACCCGTTTAAGTTTGAGGACACACGATCCGAGCTTGGGCTTTTTGATGCCAAGCGACTCTCCAGGATGTCAGCCCCTACATAGTAGCCTATTGAGTGTCTGACCAGGACCTGTACTCCTTGCATTGTCTTACGTTCTTGGTTGCAGCCATCATACTGTCTGGCGCGAGTGTTAGCCATGGATGTTCTTTTGTGTGTTTGTGGTTGGATCATTATCTGCATCAGCACGGCGGGTGTGGACCTATGGGTGCCACATGGTTGGGAGGCGTAGCTACCTTCACCACTACTAGGGATCGGTGTTCAAAGATGATCTTTTGTCCTAGTGCGACCGTTGCTGGATGTCTTCACTCGGTACTTCGGGTTTCGGAGTATGCTTTCTTGTGATTTATGCTTTCATTGGAATGCTTGGATATCATGTTTAGATGATGCTATTTTATTTGATGCATTCCCTTATCATGATGTTTAGCATATGATTAGATGATGTGATTCGCTTTAGTAGTATATCTGTTGCTTACTGCTATTTAGCATGTGATAGGTGATGTTATCTACTGTAGGATTATCTTATGCGTTATCACTAGCATGTTAGATTTTCTTATGCTTATATTGTTGCAGGTGTTTAGTAGTGACATCCCTATTATGACAGTACTGATGATTTGGTCGGTGGCTTGGGATGTTATGCGCGGGGGATGGCTAGGACCCATGATGGTCTTATGATGCTATTGACGGTTGGGAGGAACCGCGTACTTAGTTTGGTTGTTTTGTTCCTGAGATGTATTTATGTACATTGCGATGTTGCTTTTGTTCTCTGTGATGTTTATTTTAGTGTGTTCTTTGATGCTGTAGTTTAGATGGATACATGTTCTCCTTTCTGTGTTGTTCTTGCACTCGAGTGTTCATTCCTCGAGCCTTTGTGGATCCGGTACTCCCTGGTGTGGAGGTTCTTTGCTCTAATTTTGGTCCTTTTTACTTCTGGGAGTGTTTTCGTGTTTCTATGGGAAACATTTGTTCAGCATGGTGCGACACTTTAAAAAGTATCGCACGCCCATGCAAACTATGTCGTACGACACTATAAAGTATCGCACGCCTTCTTGAGAAATGTCGTACGACACTAAAAGAGTGTCGCACGCCTTCTTGAGAAATGTCGTACGATGCTAAAAAGTGTCGCATGCCTTCTTGAGAAATGTCGTACGACACTGGAAGAGTGTCGCACGCCTTAAGGAGAAGTATCGCCCTCCCTTAGTAAAAAGTGTTGCACGATTTTTGTGAAAAACCTGCGCGTGCCATCAGCAGGCACTTTTGTTCATGATCCGATCTTTTTGAGAGTGGTTTCGGATACCCTTTTGGGCGTTCTTTGACCCTATGCTGTTGCATTTTGAATTTTGTCGGTTTCTCTTGAAATCAAGTTTTCGTGTTTCTGTTTTAGTCTTGTGGGGTTTAAAATATATTGTTTAAGTATAAGTTGACATATAATTTCTTAGTTTTAGTCTCGTGGGGTTTAAAATATATCGTTTAATTTTTTATACTTAAGATATATTTTAATATATGTGACAAATCGTTTGAGATAGGTTTCAGACCTCTCAGAGATAAGTTATGGATTCTAGGAAATTTTAGGGCTTCAGAAATCCAGACTTAGCCAATTTTCAGGGCTTCAAGATTTCAAGCTTAGCCAAATTTCGGGATTCTGCATTTTACCCCAGCTTGGTGTTTTGTTGATGAGTGGTAATTTCTTGTGCCCTCATCTTGTTGTGGTGGTTGTTGGCTTTTGTTTGGGTGTGTCAGTTGGGTAGTGGCATTCGAAGATTCGTTGGTTGCCGGGATTGTGTTGAAGTCTTCCGTTGCAATCTTTGTGATCCTTGTATGATGTTGTCTTGTGCATTCATACTTGTAAAAAAAATATATATATCTTGGCTTGATTTGAATCCTTGTTTCCAAGGACCTCCGGGCGGGGCATTACACCACTTTGATAGTTTGATTTAAAAGTTAAGTGTCTTTTATAGTTTATGATATTATAGTTTTTTGGTTGACATATAGTGATAGTGATATAGGACTATTTCATATTTCTTTTTGTAAGGCATTCAATCGTACTAAAAATGAGGTGTATATACCCTACTTTTAGTAGGGTTTAAACTTGTAACTCAAGATTTTGATATTTGATATTTGATTTAAATTGAGCTATAGTACATGGTTTCAAAGTTTTGTCATTTTAGACAATTTGGGTTGTGGGGTTACTTCTTGACTTAAAGTCTTTCTATGATAAGGGGTGGCTAATTTATTGGTTCCTTGATTTAAATTCAATGTGCAATGATGGGTCTTGCATTGTCTTAAATTTATGGGAGGTTCGACTTGTCAAAGAGCCAAAGGTCTAGATTGGTAGGCTAACATATTGATCCTTTGATTTATAAAATATACTATGGGGTCCATGCATTTTGGTGATTCCATAGAAGTTTTTCTTACTTTTTTGGTGAAGTTGAAAAGTCCTTAAATAGTCCAACTAGAAAAATAAGGGATAATTGATGAGGTTGGTATTGTTCCCTAGGTAATGGTAGAATGGATACCCCTTAATCTTTGACTCTTAGTTGAAGATTTAGATGTAAGTATAATGTCTAAGTAGTTTGTGGAATTGACTCTTGATTATGTTTTATGTTTCATTCATGATTAATTTGACATGTGATGGGGGATCTATTGTGCATTTCCTAAAGAGTTTTCATGGTGTAAGTTGTCCAAGTTCTAGGTTCAACTCCTAATTTAATTTTGATGAGAAGTTTTATTATCTGTAATCCAAGGCGTGGTTTGACTTTTGATTCAAGTATGGTGTGCGATGAGGGGTCTATTGTACATTGTCTAAAAAATTAATGGATTAACCTTGTCAAAGCGCTAAGCTCTAGTGTTATGCTAATGAAAAAGTCAGAAGAAAAAAAAACTCTTAGCTTTTCCTAAGAAATGTCTTTACAAATTAAGCGTATAAAATTAAAAACTTAAAGTTCTTAGATTAAAAAAATAAGTATAATTATGTTGAAAGAGGATTTAATTATAGAAAATATGTGATTATGGTATATTTATAAAAATTTAAAATTAATTAGTAACTATTATAATTGAGGCATCTTCATCTACAAAATCATTTTGGAAGGCATGATCTCAACCTCTCCTCTTATAACATCAGAGTCTTATACTTAGCAAGACTTGATCTAGATAGTGAGCTCATTAAAAACCATTCAACTTCACCATCAAACAAAAGAACCATTCAAAATATATACATATTTCAAACTATGTAATTACAAAATTATTTTTTAATGAAATAGCATTAAGTATATAATATTCACTACATTTGTCAATGTAAAAACAAAACAAAAGAATTATAAAAATAATTAATAGTTATTTTTGAAAACTAAAATCAATTATAAGATTTTGTTAGAAAAAAAAAATAGCTCTTCAAATAAAGATAAAGTAAACATGAACTATAACTACTCTCTTGCTATCTACTTCTTGGTCATGAAAAAATATACACAATTAAATATAAAAATAACATTACGCAATATCATGAATTATAGAAATCTATTAGCATTAATACAAAATAACTAAAATAATTAAATAATTTTAAAATACAATAAGATATTTCAAGTGAATCATATAATCATTACCTAAACATAAATAATCCTTTTAATAAAAATAATTAATAAATTACAAATAATTCTTCAGATAGAAAAAGAACAACTCAACAATTAAATTGAATATTTTTAAAATAATTCTAAAATAAATTTGTAAAGTAAATGAAATAATTAAAATATTCCAATTCTTACAATTATGTATTTTTAATCTATACATAAAATTTACAAAAAAAAGGTGTTTATAATGATAAAACTTTACGTGTAATATTCATTCATATAAATAAGTTATTAAACAAGTGTCATAGTAGCCAGTTTTTGTGTCAATAGTATAGAATTATTTGAATTAATAGATTCTTAATTTATTAAAATCATAAATAAAAATAAAAATATAAAAATAAATTATTATTAATATAATAGTTAAAGTGAATCCTTCTTGGAAGCGATTTCAGGTTTGGTTCTTGCGGTGGTCTCTGGTACTTGCTTCACCAAATCTCCTCATGACGAAAACCCCACAAACTGCAAGCCATCTGGGGGCCCTTCTGTGTTTCATGTCATTCCTAACCATGAAATGTTGGTTAAGATAAGAAATGAAAAAGAGAGATTAAAGAACTCCGCCATTTTCTTTTCTGCAGTTGAAATTGATAAAGTTACTGCCAGGAAATTTTTAGATGACTAGTTTTATAACTATTGGAATTTGAAGCTTAGTTATCATATTTCTTTTTTCTGAAAAATACAAAGAGGTTTATTTGTTATCTTCTTTAATAATTGTGAATCTCAGCTTGTAAATCTTAAAAAAGAGTATTGGAATGTTGGTAGCACCACATTTTGAGCTCTGGCTTGGAATGCTAAGGCCAATTTAGAGGAAATTATTGCTCTTTCAGCTCCCAAATGGGTCCTTATTAAGAGCATTCCTCCTTTTCTATGGAGATTCATCCCTCAGCTTGTGGAACCCCTTGGCAAATTCCTGCACATGGACGACTCGGGGCAACTGGTCCCTCACCTTGATGCTAGGATTCTTTTAGCTTTGAAACATGGTAATGATTTACCAAAAGAGCCAACCATTTGCATTGTTGATGAAGTGATCTCTTGCCCTATCAAAACCTTGGGCGGTTTGAATGCTTGTTTTCTTTGCAGGAAGGAAGGAAATCTCAAGAGAGATTACCCTATCATTAGGAATAAGATTCCTAAAAACACTAACCCTTTGAACACCCCCTCTGTTTCCAACTTGAACTCTTCCACTACTACTAAAATCAATACTTCGCCTCCTCCATTTGTTGCCTCGCAATCTTTACCCCCTCTATGTTGTCACCATCCTTGCACAATGCTTCTATCACTAGCATCACAGATGCTGACGGCTTTCAAATTGTTACTAAAAAGAGGAAAAATCGGTCGAACAAAAATAATGTGGCCCCTAATGAGCCAATCTTCCCCCCTCCTCCCATGGTTAATGTGAGTGTTCATGTGCAAGAGTTTGCCAAAATCTCCACTCCCACCTCTTCAGCTCCTAAAACTCCCTCCATTCTGAAGCTACTAGTTAAAAATTTCCAAGAAATTTTGGATGATTTTATTGTGGAGATCATTCTAGCTCTACCTTTTGCGGCTAAGAACCAACCTTTGATGCTAGATAATTCCTCCCCCTCCCTATTTGAAAGTGAGGATATCCCCACTTCAAAGAGGAAATGGAGACCCCCTCGTTCTAACAAAAAAAAACAAGAATAATAAGATTCGAAACAATATAGTTTCTGGTGATGTTCCTTCTATGGAGGATAATATGGATTCTGAAGCGTCCATTTCTAAAATTCTATCTCAATGAATTGCATCTCTTGGAATATTAGAGGACTTGAATGTCCCAACAAGAAATATGTGGTTAAAAATTTTCTCAGTGCCAAGGGTAACATTGATTTAATCATGTTGCAAGAAGTTAAAGCTACTCGATTCATTTTGGAATCCAATCGTAACTTTATTTGGAAAGATGCTATTAAAATATTCACTAATCACCCTCAAGGAGGAGGAGGTGTGGCTATTTTACTCAACCCTAAGTGGGGTGCTTGAATTAAGTGTTATTGTATCTCTCCCTACAATAGAGCTATTTGGGTGATTGTGAATTATAATAATCTTGAATTTGGTATATGTGTTGTTTATGCTGCCAATGACTATAATGAAAGATCTTTGTTTTGGTCTTGGCTCAGCTTGCTCCTTAATATATCGTGTTTATTTGGAGGTGACTTTAACATGATAGAAAACTAGGAAGATAAAATGGGAGGTCTTCCCTTCTCCTGGAAAGATCAAGAAAGAACTTCTTGGAATAAATTTTAAAATGCTAAATCTTTATTTGATCCCTTAAGTGGGAATAGAAACACCAACTCGGGGCTCTGGTTTACTTGGTGCAACTTTCAGAAAGGCCAAGCTAGAATCTATTCTAGGCTGGACCAATTCTATCTCAATAGCAACTTTTTTCTATTCTTTCATATAAGCATAACAATATGGTGAATGTCTCCCTTACCACTCTTTTGGATCATCATCCTATCTCCACTTCTATCAGCTTTGGTCCTTCCCCAATCCGCAACAATCAAGGTAACCATAAGTTCATTCTCAATACTAATCTTTTGAAAGATGAAGACATCCTTACTACTATTTTCATAATAAAACTTATCAATGATTCTCATTATCCCTCTCTATCTCACATTGATAGATGGAAGTTGGATGTTGCTGCTTGGCAGAAGTTACTCATAACTGTTGGTCAAAAGAGAGCTAACAACTTTAGATTTAAAGAATCTTGGCTGAATAATAATCTTTATAATGCTGAGATGGCTATTCAAAACAACTTTGATGATCCTTACCTTTGTCTTCAACTCGCCCATGCTAAGAATGCTCTTAGGAACCATCAACATCATAAAGCTCTAGGGGCTAGGGTTTGATCAAGAGCTCATTGGCTTCAATTCGGGGACAGAGTTAGTAATTTTTTCTTCAATCTTATTAAACAAAAGCAAGCTAAGGAGAATATTGATAAATTGTTAATTAACAACCAGATGAGTACTAATTTGGGTACTATTAAGAAAGAGTTTTCCCGATTTTATGAGGATCTCTTCACCTTCAAGGATTCTTAGGGTGTTGAGGCTCTTAGAGACCAGTGTAGAGGTCTTATTCCCAAAAGGATTTCAGATAATGATGCTTCCTTTCTTGAGTAGCCTTTAACTCTTGAGGAAATTGAGCAATCTATTAACTCTTTTAGTAATGATAAAGCCCCCAATCCTGACGGGTTGCTTGTTGAATTCTATAAAACTAACAAAAAATGAATTTGTAAAGTTCTTCTTGATATCTATAATGAAGCCATTGACACTAGAAATTTGGGTAGAGACATTAATTCTGGGATTATCAAACTCATCCCTAAGGAGGGTGATAAATCCCTTATTAAAAACTAGCGACCCATAACTTTGTTAAATCTCTCATATAAAATCCTTGCTAAGATTATGGCTCATAGGCTAGAAAATATTCAAGATCCTAAGTTCATCTACCCTTCCCAAACTGGATTTGTTAAAGGTAGATATATCCTTGAGAACCTGATCACTAGTTGGGAAGCCTTTGATTGGGCTAAACACACTAATCAAAATGTTGCTATGTTCTTACTAGATTTTGAAAAGGCCTATGACAGAGTTGAGTGGAATTTCATGAATATGATGCTCGATGCTTTTGGATTCCCTTCCTTCTTTCGTGACATTGTTAAAATGCTCCTCAAAGATGTTTATGCTTAGGTCAATATTAATGGATCCTTGTCACCCCCCTTCCCTTTGGGAAGATTGATTAGGCAAGGATGCTCTCTTGCCCCAACCCTTTTTGTTATTGCCTTTGAAGCTCTTTTCTATATTCTTAGGGACAACACTTTATCCCCTGCAGTTAAAGGTATCACCTTTTTGGATGATAAGGATATTATCAATTGCCAGTTTTTTGATGAGGCTTCCCTTTTTTTGGAAGCCTCTAAATTTATTTTGTAAAATATCTCAAGCTCGGTTATCCCACTCTAAATCTATTTGTCTTGGATGGGAAAGCCAACCTCCTAATTGGTTTGAGAAATTTGGTTTTCAATGGGGTGGCCCATCCAAACTTGTTAAATATCTTGGTATCCCCTTCTCTGTTGAGCTGTCCTTAAAGGAGATGTGGAGTTGGATCAAGGATAAGATCCATAACAAGCTTAACAAATGGCACAATAGATCTTTGTCTCTTGCAGGTAGAATTCAAGTGTGTCAAAAAATCTTGTCTTCTTATAACATATACTATGCCTCTACCAGGATGTTTAATGATTATCAAGTGCTAGAAACTTAGAAAGCCATTAGAAACTACCTGTGGTATGATGGTAGAGGGAATAAAAAGATTCATTTTGTCAAGTGGAGTTGGTGTCATATCGACAAGCTTCTTAGGGGCCTAGGCCTAAAGGACCTTAAGTTAAGCAGTCTAGCTTTGGCCTTTAAATGGATCTTTCATGCTTTGGAGGGAGAGGATCCTTGGAAAGTCCTGATTCGTAATAATATTGGGAGAGGATATCCAAAAAAAGCTAAGTTTTGGAAGAACCTTCCCCTTGCTGATCTCATTTATGGTGATTTTCCTATCATGGCTCAAGGCTCTATTATGTTTAAGTCCATTTGGAAAGCCTGTTATCATGTTAGGCATTTCATCAATAACAAGGGTTTCTTTGATAATAAGACCCTCCATGGTGAAAGGTCCATTTGGTGGAACCTTAAGCTGGGCAATAAACCCCTTGCGCTTACCCAATGTTGCTCTACCAAGATCTAGGCTAACCACGGGATCAAACGGTTCCCTGATATCTTTGAGAAGGACACCCTTATTCATTGGGATGAGTTAAAGAATAAATTTGACCTTCCTGATGTTCATAAAAAGACTTATAATATGATTGTTAAGGAGTAAGGATATCCCTACTTTATGTCATGTTGACTCTAATAGTTATCTGAGAATTAAATGGTCTGGTGGTATCATAATTTCTAAACTCAAAGCTAAGGATATTTACAAAATTATTAGCCACAATGAAGATATTATAAGTCATATTAATAACATTTGGCATAATGATTTGGACACTCGTGCTTGGATGAAACGATTTGATTATCTTTGGAAAAGATTTTTTGATCCTAAAATTAAATGCTTTAAATGGTTGCTTATTCTTAACAAGCTTCATGTTAGAAGCTCTTTCTCTGATACTGATTATTGCAACATTTGCAAAGTCCCGGAAATGTGAAGACATATTTTATTTGAATGCAATTTTGCCAAAGAGGTTTGGTTAATGTTTGGTATATCTATTCCCTCTACCTTTAGCATTTTTGAAATTATTACTGGTTTTATTTGTAATGCTAAAAAAGACATTAACATGTTTTGGGATACCCTCTCAGCTAACATTTTGTGGCAAATCTAGAAGTGCAGAAATGAAGAAAGGTTTCAAAAAATACCCAGGTTGCTTATTGAGTCTTTTTGAAGTCTCACTTATTTTAAAATCTTTTCGCAACTCCAAATTACAATGAAAACCAGCAAGTCGAAATTTAAAAGGCTGCTCAAAGATGGTCATGCTACCTTCTTTGCTAATGAGGTTAAAGATGGGCACTTATGGAGACAACAATTGGATAATATTCATATTTTCAATCAAACTGTTAAGCTAATTAGCAAGGAGGTCAAGAGAACACCCCAGAGTTTCACAAGTGATATGATCTTTATGCTGAAACAAATTCAAGATCAGAAAAACTTGGTATGGATGGAAGGCTCAATGGGCTGGACAGCGTGGATGGATACTTTTGAAGATATGCTTCATTAATTGCTCCTCTTGCTCCTTTTCATTCTCTTCTTCTTAGATTTTATGTAATTCCTCTTTTTTTATGTGAGGCTTGTCCTCTGTTGATCTGAATCCTTGCAGGCTTATTGTATGATTTTGAACTTCCTATACTTAATACACAAATTATAGTGAATTAATATTAGATTAAGTGAATTAAAATAATAGATATACGATAAATAGGAGATTAATTATAACAAAAAAAAAATCAATTTCATAGATTACGACATACAACAACTCTATTATAAAAGTGGAGTCTATGTCTTTATCAAATATTAAATAGATTTTTTTAAAATATTAGCATGTATATTTTAAGGAAGATTAATATTAAATATATATGAATCAACCATTAAAAAATATTGTTTTAACATATTGGTTCTAGATCTTAGAAATGCTTGTGAACCCTTCTTATATTGTTTTAACATTTCACTTCCATATCTTAGCAATGATGTTTTTTATTTACTCTTTATTTTAATAAGATTAGTTTAACTAAAACTATAGTGTATAAATTTTATCAAATAATTTGAATTAATATTATTTTTATTAATATTTATGATTTTTTTAAAATTAATTATTATTGAGTAGGTTTCAATACAAAATTCATTAAGTTATATTTAAAATGTTTCTATATAATCAATTAATAACTTTTGTCATATTAATCCATTTCCTAAAATATTGCAAGAAAATGAATTATGGAGCTAGCTTCTTAAAAAAGGGTCTATAACATACATTTTTTTAAAAATATATGAAATTCACAAATAAATTTAAAAACCTTAAAAATATTTTAATTGAATAAAAATTCTCATTGGTGATTGGTGCAAATACAATAACTTTATGATTTTAATCATTTCTTTTTGTCTATTTAAACTTACCCATCTTAAACAATATAAAATCTTTAAGTGTATGTTTAGTAAATCAATTTTTTAATCGGTAAGTATGTCGAACCCAAGATTTTTATTATTATGTGTTGATTAATTAATATTAATATTATTTATTTTAATTAAGCTCAAGTAGATTCGAACCCAAAATTTCTTAGATAAGAGGCTCACAATTTGGTGTTGTGTTGTAGGCTATTGTCTTATGTCTAATAAATCATTGTAACATATGGAACACATTTATGAAACATTAAAAATAGTCTAAATATAAAACCATGTCATTACACTAAAGTAATGATTAAATTTTAATGAATAACAATTAACAACTTAAGAAGGGGTTCCCAAAGGATTGTATTCTTACTTGTTTCATATGTAAGGGCCCGTTTGACTACAAGAATAGGAATACCTATTATGGAATACTTATTCTGGAATAGAAAATGGGGGTACGTATTCTTATTCTTTGTTTGGTTCAACCAGAATTTGATAGGGAATTCGCAAACTCAAAAATTTATGTTTTCTAAAATAAATAGAACTAGAATAGGAATACGTATTCCAATTCCACCTATTTGGGTGGAATTGCAAAACCTCATTTTTGGGCTAAAATTGGAATATGTATTCCTATTTTATTTCATATTCCAATTCCGATTTGGTGCATCCAAACAAAGAATTCAAAATTTTAAGAATTCACATATGCCTATTCCGCTTGTATTCCGGTTGCCAAACGGGCCCTAATAGAATATTGGTAAAACTTAGCCAATTCTTTTGTAATCAAAAGAAGGAAGACAAGTCTTTACAAATTTATTTGAGACAGGGTTTCAAGTTGGGTTAAAGGGGTTCAAAGGGAAGGTAATTGAGACATTTGATTAATAAGTTAAAGATCTCTTCAAACAAAAGTATCTCCCCATTTATAATTGCTTTCAAAAGTGAGAAATAATAAATCAACTGATATTCAATAACCAATTCAATATTAATATTTATGTTCTTTATTTGTAATCTTACAAGAAAACACAACAAGAACTAGTTCAATAGAATTTAACAAAAAATACTCCTTAAAAAATAGTTCAATTCTTCCCCACACCTTCCCTTAATTTATTTCTATTTTAAAAACACCATATATTATTTCTATACATATAATATTGAGGTACACATATTTACTTAAGTCATTTCATTCTTAAAACTACTTATATTTACATTTAAAAATCTCCCATAAGAAGCTTAGTCTAAAACTTTCTCTTTTCATATTTAAACATTTATACCAATAATTCTCAATCTAATTTGATGGCTGACTTGAATATTTCAAAACAAAAATTTATAAAATTTAGGTGCAACAATAATTGAAGAAAATAGAAAGACAAAATTCAAATCTATTCAAGTTGACTAACTTAAGGCCCATTTAAAACTATATTCAATGATGATAATAATAATAAGGCTTGCCCACAATACATATAGACAAATTTGATCCCTAGACTTAGCTTCTAAGAATATCTCTTATTGCAGTGCACACCTTAACTTGACCAGAGTTTACATGTAACCCAGTCAAGTCAACCATACCGCGTGCGGGGTTAGCCACCATACGAAATTCCGTCACTTTTCATCTGCCACGTGGCATCCTTAGAGTCTCCCATCCGTCACATTCCTTTATTCTCTTGCGGAGCCACTTTCAATAATACTAATTAATCAACCCTTCTCGAGCTTTGTTAATGTCGTCTGTGGGGCCTACCTTTCTTGCCATTTAGATTAATTATTAATTATTGAATATTATTATTATTGTGCCAAAACCATCTTACGTAGCCTATCGTTCACATACAACATATTAAAAGATAATATAATACATTTAACTATAATGAGATTCTAACATGGATAATGACATTCCAATTTTCATCCTATTCTGGAATGTGAAGGAACTTGGAAAGCTTTTACAGTATTTTATTCATTTATCTTCTAGAAAGTCAAAGCATATTATTTCTAGACCGAGCAAGGAGAAAGGGGTATTACATAAGAATTTGTAATGTGATGTATGTTTGAACTCGTTTTCTTTTGGCTTATAAAGGTAGTATATCCTTCAAATCTAATTTGATTCAATCTCTATTTATTAAATCTAATTTTATTCAATCTCTATTTATTAGTTCCTGTCATGCCACTGTATTCATGTCAATGCAAATATGACATTAACACTAACCAATCAAATTAAAGAATTTAAAAGATTATATGAGATTTTAAATGTTTATATCTTTTTCTAATTTTTTATTTATTTTATAAATCACATTTTTCATCTATTCTATTGATCCATACTATTTTTTGATGGGGAATAAAATTAATTTTCTTCAACAAAAAATACAAATATTTTCTAACAACTTCCTCTTACATTAATGAATGTATTAATTATAACTTTATCTTTTCCATGACAAGTTGATAAGATTTTATTTTTTCAATAATTTTATCTTCCACTTCATCAATATTAATTATTACAATCTATTAAACATTTTAAATTTCTTATTTTAAATATATTTATTATTAGTTTTAAATTGATGTTTATTTTTGACTATTTGATATAACTTGTTTCTAAAACTTCATGTAATGCATAAGTTCAAATTATACTTTTATATATATATATATATATATATATATATATATATGCCTTTTTAATATAATTTTAGTATGTTATATCTTTGTATTTGAATTTTTTATTTTTTAAAATTTTGCTTTTTAAATAAAAGTAGTTAAATTATTACTATTATTTTACTTTTATAAAAATAAATTAAACAATATTATTTTTTAATTATATTTTATAATAGTGTTTGTAATATGTATAATTGATAATTATTACAATTTATAAATTATATCATTTATTATTATTATTATTATTTATTTAAGCAATTTATCATTTAGTTTAAATACATTTAAAACTTAAATATATATTTTAATATTAAATTAATAATTATATTTTATATCAAAAAATACTAAAGAAATAACTACAAAAAAGAAATAATTCAATTCTAAAAGATATATAAATTATTATTAAGTTTTTATAAACTATGTATTTAAATTAAATAGTTATATTTTATTTATTATTTATTACATCATATTTATTCATTAACATCAAATTTATATGTATTACATCTATTTATTATTTACAAATGTACAAATTAAATTATGTAGATATTATTTTATAATTAAAAATTACTTAATTTTATGAAAATTTTGGAAATACAAAACATTAAATAGTAAACCTTTTATAATTGTGTAAAATTAAACAATTAGTTTTATTTATAAAATATTTTTATATTTCAATACAAATCATTTTTTCTTATAGAAATGTGAGTTTTAATATAAAATTAAATTCTTAGTTTCATTAATTAAAATATAATATATTTTGATTTTTTATTATAACCATAATTTTATTTTGACTATTTGTTTTATTAAGAAAATTAATTATATTTAATTCTCTCTCTTTCACACACACAACTTATGTTGGTATCACTCTATCTTACTATTTTATCTCCCTTCCTCTTCCTCCTCTATATTATCTATCCTTTTTTTTCTCTGCATATATGTTTATGTTATTGTTGTATACTGCTATTTATCTCTATCTATATCTCTATCCTAGTTTTTGTCTAGTTCTAATGATTAAAAATAGTGTGAGTTCCATTTGATAATCAAGATGAGAATAATACATAGTTGGGGTAGTTATTTCAACTACTTATGGTTCTCTAGTAGCATGCATGGTATGCTTAAACATATAATGTGATAGTCCAAATGCTTCATCACTTTTTCAAGTTCTATAATTCAAATATTGGTATGAATATCTTTCCTCATTGCACATAATTTAAGTTGTCAAAATAGAAGGTGCAAATTTGTCTAAAGCATATGTATTGATCGTAGTATGATATTAATTACTCAGTGTCATATTGAAGACTTTGCCTCTTATTCTTGGACTTAAATGCCCAAAGATATAATAATATAGCACGAGAACTTAACAACAAAATATGAGCCATCCTATCAGATCACAAGCACATTTCTAAGACGAGAATTTAACAAAAAAATATGAGCAATCCTATCAGATCACAAGTGCATTTCTAAGAAAAAATTAATGCATTCACAGTGTTAATTTAGATTCTCACTCATCTACACCTCTACAACCATTATGCATTAGGTAGGAACTATGACGCATTGCATCTCTTGTTTTATTTTAGGAAATAAATCGAACCCATCTACAAAGTTGTGGTTGTAGTCATAAACATTTATCCATTTATTATTTTTACTAGCACTTATATCTAGTAGGTTCAAGGGTGATGTCGATTGTTAATGCAACAATGATTCTATGAGATGACATTTCTTCCAAACTGTAATGCTTCCAGAAATCCAACATGACTACAATTGGGTTAATTGGTAGTACAAAAAATTAGCGGGTTACAATGGGATTGTAAAACTCACAATCTTCTTATCATTCTTCCAGGACTTCAACTTGTAGAGCCAGGGTCATTCGAAGAGGGACTTGACCTGCTTGCATCTACCTCTTCTATAACTTTTGCACTTTCCAAGTTTTTTTTAACAAACAAATCACTAAAGAAGACCACCCAATTTATACGTATTAAGATATCCAACCCACGTGACATCTTTTAGTGACATTCTATCAAACAATTTAGAGGCATTGCCTACAATTGCACAGTTTGGATGCATGTCAAATACAACATTTCCAACTGTGATATCTAACAAAAGCTTCTTCAAATCATGTTTACATAGGAAATAGAATGGAATGTCAAAATATAAGATAACAAAAAACATAATGCTCCTGCTTAAGCCTCCAACAAGGATGCAGACTGGGGCTCCCACTATTTTTAACAAGAAAAATAAAATGGTTTGCATTGTATGCAAGATGTTCTTCCCATTTTAAATAGTTATTCTAAGCTTCTTCATACATAAGGCAATAATATATAATCTCACTCGTTAGTAATCCTATTCTAAACATTTGAAACAAATGCCTTATCCTCAAATGATACCTACCAGAAAAGAAAGAATTTATCAAATATTATACATGCATTAATACAATTGGATTTGTCAGATCTGCTAACAGAGTTAACAATTGGTAATAAAAAAGAAGTCTACTAAATTAACACAACTGAAATGAGTACACAGAAACAATGCAAATTTTGTGGACTCAATTTTTCCATTTTTAAGAGGGTCTTGTTCTCTCATTAGTTTTTGCTAGTCAATTTCCTCTCCATAGCTATATGTTCTTAATTTGTTTCACCCCTCTCTCCTTTCAAAACTCTTTATGGTAATAAATAACTCACAATGGAGTTTCTCATTCACATTGGTGGAAAATCATAGTAGATGGTCATTCTTGTGGACATCAACAAATTTAGATCGAGATAATCTATCTTATTCCCATGTGGCGACTTCTTAACCACAATTTTAAAAGTTCTTGGGATGAATCTCTTCAAAGGATTTATTTGACACAATGTCAACCCTAGCATTTATTCCATGTTGGTGTCCAATATTTATACCTTCATTAGAAGTAATTATTGACAATATTTCTCTTGTAGTTGAGTACTCTTCCTCTCAAATGATTTGAATGTTATGTATTTTCTTTGATTGATGTTATTTGTGACATTGGCACTAAATTCATTCACTTGTGACATTAAAACTAAATTCATTGTATAGATAGGGAAATTGTAAAAATTAAAAATTCCCAAAGGCCTGGTGAATATTTGCAACCTATCATTAGATGTTGCTACATATAAATTTACTTAATTAAGTGTTTGGCACATACTTCAAGATGAGAGAAAAATCCTTGAACACAAAGAGTAAATTCAATTTAGTATCACTTAATAAGATTCATATATTATTTTATTAAAAATAAAATATTTATATGAAAAATGGTTATTTGAAAGCAATTTTAAGATTTGTAATTGGTATTTGGGTCATGTTTTTAATATATGTAAAGGTTGTCAATTTTTAGGTAGAACATATTTGTAAAAGGTGTTTAACAATAATTATGGCTTCATCTTGGTGTATTTGGGAGTTCCATTGAATTTTCTTCATGATAAGAGTCAATGGTACAAAAAAAACCATTTTATTCTTTGAGGGTTTACTTTTGGAGGATATTCATGCTCAACTTGAAGTAATTAGACTAGGATTTAGCTCATGATTTTGATCCCATAATTATGGATGGTATTGATGGTTTATTCAATCCTCAAAGTCTATATAGGGATGGAAATTGTATGACCAATTGTCTTCAAAGTTATGCTATTAGAACTTCCTTAAAGACATAATACTATCTCCATTAAAACTTTCTACAAGTCAAACAAATATATCATTTACTTTTTGAAGATCAATATATTTAGATTTTCTTTTAGAACTTGTTTTTCTAAGATACAAAATATTCTTCACAATGTTACTATCATTGCTCTACATTATTATCTAAAATTAAATTTAAATATTTTTCTTTTAAAATGCTTTATCTACTCAAGCCAAACTATTGAGGATTTTCATTTGAATATTATGAGAGTTTATCAATTTGATTGTGTAAGATTTTTTATCATCAATATTTTGGATCACACTACATGATCCATCATCGAAATGCAAGAGATCCAAAAGCAAATGATGCAAAAATGTTTTCCTTTTTATCTCTTGCATCCTGATGATGACTCATGTAGTGTGATCCAAAAGTTTGATGATAAAAAATCTTATGCAATCAAATCCATAAACTCTCATAATATTTAGATGGATTGTGGAATTGGATGTCGTTGACTTTCCTTTGGCCTAATTCCTTGTTGAGCTCATACCGATCAAGTGGACAAGGTATATTTGGAAGAAAACCATAGTGATATATTGACATTATATGTGTTGCACACATTGCATAATATTATTTGTTTTATTTTATTTTATTATGTAATCTTGCACCCAGGAGCACCTAGATGGACAAGTAACATGTAAATATTCTCATAGAATATTTTTGATGAGTTATATTGTAACATTGTGATGTAATTATTTAATATTGGAGAAAATATTAAATTCCAATATTAAATGTGGGTCAATGGAGGTTTTCTTGTACATGGTTTTAGCACATGATTTATGTAAGTACCACTTGGTGGTTTTGTGGGAGCTTGTTACTATAAAAACAATCACAAGGGTAGTTGTACAAACAAGGCAAAAATGCCAAAACATAAAAGCCAAGAAGGGGAATTTGAGCAAGACAAAGTGAGATAGGTTAGCCAAGGGAGCACTTGTGAAGGTTGGAAGCATGGCATGAGATGTGTGGATTCATGATTGTTCACATGGATTACTTGGTTATGGCTATGCTTTGAAGGCTTCCATGGTTTTATTGCAATGATTTTTTGTTGAATAATGCATGATGATGGATGCTTTTGGAGGTTGGATTTTTTCCTCAATGAGGGTTTGCTAGGGTAAATCTTGTATCACATTTTTTGGGATATTTTATCTATTCTTTTACGTGTGGATTTTAATTACTTATTTATTTCAAATCTCTATGGGTTTTGTGGAAACATTCATATTTTTGGTTGCAAATTTCCTTATGAGTGGTATCAGAGCTGTGGTTTTGTTGTTGTAAAAATAGATTGAATCCATGGGAATGTATGAACGAATGAATTAAAGGGCAAGATATATATGGATTTTGTAGGTTGTTTATTGTAGATTTGAGGTTTTTGGGTTTTCTATTATGATGAGATGCTAATAGATTTTAGGGACGTGAAATTGTTGGTCAAAAGGATTTCTTGGATGTTTTATTTAAATGAGGGTTTTTTTTTTTTTTGGGGGGGGGGGGGGTGTGGGGGAGGCGCCTACATACATGAACTCTTAGGAACAAATAGACCTTACCATTGGATCTGAGTTGGTTTTTCCATAAATTTTGATATATAATATGCCTTAGTTTGTGTAAGGAAACTTGCAACCAAAAAATTACCATTTCCACATAACCCATAATAAATTTCATTTCCTCATAATCCATAATAGATCTGAAATAAATAAACACTTAAAATCCACATGCAAGAAAATAGACAACATACCCACAAAAATGTGAAACATGAATTGTCCTGGGAAGCCCTCACCGAGGGAAAAACTCATCATCCAAAAGCATCCATCACTATGTTATTTAGTAAAAATACCATTCTAATACAACCATGGAAGCCTTCAAAGCCATAGCCACAACCAAGCAATCCATGTGAACAAGCAAGAATTCACACATCCCATGCCATGCTTCCAACCTTCACAAATGATCCCTTGGCTAACCTATCAAGCCTTATATTGCCCGGCTTGCCTTTTTTCCTTTTGTCCTTCTCATACAACAACCACCCTTGTGGTTTCTTATATAGTAGCAAGGTCCCACAATAACACCAAGTGGTATTACATTAAAAAAAAATGCTAAAATCATGTGCTATTGAATCCCTATTGACCCACATTTAATATTGAACATTAAAAATTTTCCCCAATATTAAATAATTACATCAAATATTATTAGACCCATTTAGGTGCTCTTTGTTGCAATAAAGTTATTTTCCATTAGTGACAACACTCATCTTACAGTTCACACCGAGTAATACAGTTCTAACTGAGTAATACAGTTCACACCGAGTAATATAGTGCAAACCAAGCACTGGAGACATAGTTCAAACCGAGCACTGGAGATACAGTGCAAACCAAGCACTGGAGACACAGTTCAGACTGAGCATCAAAGACAGTTTTAACCAAGTGAAGTAGCACCTAGTGTCAACCGAGTAAAGTTGCACTTAGTGTTAACCGAGTGAGGAAGCACTCAGTGTTGACTGAGTGAGGAAGCACTCAGTGATAACTGAGCTCAGGAGGTTATCAAAGAAGTTAGTTTCCACTGAGTGACACTATATCTACTGAGTCACCAATGGTTACCGAGTTCCAGGCAACATTTAATGACTAGTATGAACCGAGCCCCTACCTCTACTGAGTGCATGACGATGCCGAGTAACATAGTGGATGCCGCATATCAGAAGGTCATCAAGTCTGTCTGAAGAACCCGAGTTTATTTTACCATTTGGCCAACTCAGTTATATTTTGTTTACTTGTGTTTGGCCGACCTTGCATAAATAATTATTGGAATGGTATATATATATATGTAATGTATTATAGACATTGAAGTGATATAGATATTCAAGAAGACATACAAGATATCTGGATGATAATGTGAATTCATCAACAAAAAAATACTCAGCAAGGTCTACCAGGAGCAGAAATGATTTCATCAATCACAGAAGGTGATCTACAATAAAGAACTTAGTCAAGTTGTAAGTTAATATGTTGTTTCATCCTAACAGGTGAATCATTTTTTGTAAAATCCTTTAACAGGGTAGACTTAACCGTCTTTATTCAAATCTCCTAACAGAGTGCATACTTATAAAGTATGTTTGTAAATCCTCTAACAAGGTGGATCTAGCAATCCTGTGTGCTCCTAACAGGGTAGATCACCAGAAGTGATCATTGTAAGCCTTAACCGGCCAACTTCATACTGTAGTAACGAAGATTTGTGGGTATCATCCCCACCCCAATTTTACTTTCTATTTTTGGAAGGTTTCTGGGTCACCAAATCTCTGTGCGTATATGGTTTAAATGTTTAATAGATTTTATGCAGCAGGACAGATAAGTAAATGTTGTGTATGGTTGACTTAAAATTTTATTGTTACTGATTTACCCCTCCCCTCTCAGTAACCTATTATATCTTGAATATTTCCAACAATTGGTATCAAAGCTTTTTGGTTCTCAGGACAAAGTTTGACAACTTGAGAAAAAGATGTAAGTTATGGAGATATTCAGACTGGAGAAAGTTATTAAAAATGAAAAGTTAGATCTAGAAATGGCCATGGTTCAACTCAAAGAAGCAAAGGAGCATCTTTCTCAATCCCTAAAAAGAAGAAAGGAACTTGCAAGAAAAATGAATGACCATCACTATGTTGAAGAAAAGATTGAAGATTTGTTACCATCAAGTAGTTCTGAAGAAGCTGACAAGGCAATCAAAGAACTTCTAGAAACGAATGGATCTCTGCAAGAAGAGGTACGAAAGCTCAAAAGAGAAAAAGAAGTCCAATCCATCAGGTTATGTGAAGTTTTGGAACAAAGAAACAAAGCAAATGAAGACTTAGAGGTAAGGAATAATCTATCCCTTCAGCATGAAGATCTTATAGGACAACTATCTAATGCAAATGAAGAAATTATGATTCTAAGATCAGAGAATGAAAGTTGGAGAAATGATTTAATCACTGAGAGACAAATCAATGTAAGTTTGCATAGTGATCTGAGAACTGAGAGACAAATCAATGAAAGCTTGGAAAATGACCTAATCTCTAAAAGGCAAGTCAATGAAAGAATGATGAAATCCCAAGCAGATATGAATCAATTGAATTTGCAAAATGAACAGAATCTTCATAGACAAAAAGGTAAAACTGGTCTTGGATACAATGAAGAAGGTGAATCTTCAAAACAAAATATCCAAAAGAATCAAAAACCTACTTGCAGTCACTGTGGAAAGTTAGGTCATACATCAAACAAATGCTAGAGCAATGGAAAAGAAAAATTCAATGGTAAATGTTTCAATTGCAATCAGCATGGTCCCAAAGCAAATGAGTGCAAAGAAAAACCAAAATTTGAAGGCAACTGTCACAAATGCAAGGCATTCCAATGCAGATCCAAATCATTCAATCCAGCTGAACAACTTGTGAAAGCCATATTTGGATGGGACTACAACACCTGGTGCAGATGTCACTATTGTGGAGAATATGGACATACTGGCATAAATTGTGCAAGACATCACCTAAGGAAGAAGGACACTAGTGTAAGGTGTTATATATGTACAGAACTTGGTCATATAGCTAGAAATTGTATGAATATAGAAAGAATTGAAGATGAAAAGAAAATCAAAGTAGAAAACATTCGAAAGCAAATGAATCAAAAATGGATTCCTAAATCTACTGAACAAGATAAGTCAAGCAATGGCAATGTCACTCAAGAAATGAGTGACTCCATCATTTCCAATTAACATTCATAAAAGAAAGTATGGAACTGCATCCTCCAAGAATCATCCTAAGCAGTTCCAAAGGAAGAAAAATGATCAGATCAGTATGCAAATACACTTTGATCCCAAATCGGTTCAAGACTCAACCGAGTTCAGTCGGGAGCAACAAAGTTTCACTCACCAAGTTGTATCTATCGAGCGAGGTCGGTTCATGACCTTACTGAGTTAGGTTAGTACATCAATATTTTGTTTTGATCACCGAGTTGATAGTTTCATCTACCGTCGTACCAAGCATTTATTACGAATGTTTCATCAAAAAGGGCAAAATTTGATCTCATTCTTCACTACGAACTTTGAGCTAAGTTATCTTCTGCGATTCCAAAGCAAGCTTAAACCAATTTTGAGCGATTTTTTTTTAAGAGCAAAGAATCTATTCAGAATTTCTCTTCACCTACTGAGCAGCAATGGCATCCTATAGCAGCAGCTCCAAGGCAAAGAGAGGCTCAGAAATGCTGGTTAAAGGTGTGGAATGGAAGGCGCTGTTGCTTGAGTTTTAGACTTTCTGTATTTTGAGTTGTGTCAATGGTCAAATCATATGGTCGAGTAAGTCCAGTATCTAGGTCTAGATTATCCATAAGATAGGAAGTCTTTGCCAGTTTTATCTTCATGTGTCATCTTGTTTTAAGCCAGGTGGGACGTTTTCAAATCTCATTGGTTGGGTAGGTCATAGCACCCAATCTGGCAAAGACTATAATCTTTTGATATTTTCAGCAGAATTTTAGATATTCATGAGGAATCAAATACTATAGTTTTAAGTCATAATGATACTGCCTCCCAAATGCTTGGCACGAGATATGAACTGCTAAATCTCCCTAAAGATGGAAGACAATTATTCATTCTCATTGGGTGTTGATGTTCATGCCATTATCTGGCTTCCCAGCTAACTTTTCTGTTTACACATTTCTTCTCTATTCACATGATCTGATAATGGGCTTGGACCTATTACATGGAAGACATTTATCACATGGTTTTTGAGATGGTTCTCGAGAGTGGTGCTCTATTTCTTGCAGATATGGACATATGTGCTATCAATGAATTTGAAAAAATGGATGAGAATTGGTGCGTTGTAGCATACAAAACACCTCTCAGACCTTTAATGCCCTGCTTAAAATCTGCCTGCACTCACCTCTCGTCAGATCTTCTAGAAACTACCATTTTTTTTAATGTAGATATTTAATCCATCAAGTACTCTCTCATTGCAAATGCTTCACAATATGGGTTTGAGCATCTGCTGACGGCATGTTGTGGCTGCGGAGGTTTACCATATAATTTTAATGATAATATGTGGTGCGCACAGATGGGAAATATTAATGGTAATGACAGGCGAGTCTTGCAAATATCCATCGAAATCAGTGAATTGGGATGGAACTCATTATACAGAGAAAGCAGATGACAGTATGTTATTCCATGAAACAAGTTTCTGCTCTGAAGGAAGGTTGGGTTAGTTTTTGGTCGCTGTTATTCATATTCCAATACTTTTTCTGTCAATTTATCCGTGTTTGTTTGAGATGGAAGCGGTTCCTTCATTCCCAGCCACCGTAGATGTCCATTTCGAGGAATTAATTACTGTTCATGGTGCAAACGAAATCCAGTTTAAAAAAAAATTTGAGACAGCAATGGAAGAACACGGCTTCACCAAGGGTCAAGCTGTGGAAGAGTGCGATGTTCTGAAAATATATGCTGATCAAGGTATCCTCATATATTTGACAGCTGAAACATTTCGCAAATGAATTATTTCTGACATCAGCGACTTGGATTTGAAAGATGCCATTCATCTGGTTAGATGGATCGACATTGCAATACAAATCTGTTGGATTCATCATTTCACATTGTACTTGTACATTAAACAATCCTGATCCACAGCATGCTGACTTTGTATCTTTGAATCCATAGGCTTCACCATTTTGAATTATGCTCAAGAAGAAATCGATTGGCTGAACAGAGCAAAGGAGGAAATTAGAAATGACATGGATAAATATGAGGAGCGGAATTAATTTCTTCACTCTTCCTTATGTTTAAAAAAAAAAACCATGTGATTTCATGCCTTTTGATATTCATGGGAAGCAGAAAGGTCATCGGTCTCCACGAATATCTTGTAATGTAAACTCTATATATACTAGAAAAAGAGAGGAATAGAGGGAGGGAAAAACAAACTGGTGATATAGCAAAGTAATTCTATTTACTTAGCTCAATTATTGTTTGTTGTTCTGGTGTTATTTTAGTTGCATTTTTTAGAATAGAAAGCACACTTATATTTTGATACTGTGATGTCCTCCGAATTCTATTTCTTGTCAAGCAAATTGCAGTGACAGTAATTCTATTTTCCTTTCATTATATAGGACTGCTCCTATTCGCCAAGTCGAATTTGCATTTCATATAAAATAGGGTAGAATTAGTTAGATATTAAACTCATGTGATAATCTATAACTAACATGCTACTGAGAGTTGTGGGTTATCTTCATCTTATCCTTGCCTAAATTGCTCGTGCCTATGGGTGATTCGGTTAAAATCCATAAAGAAGAAATCTGATGATCAATAAGAAGACATATTCATTGAAGATTAAACACAATCAGGGCGTTGTAACTGTTAATTCAGAGGGCAGTGATTGTGCATATACGCTGACCCATTTGTTGGTGAAATTTTCTTGTTTTCTCACCTTGGGTGTGAAAAAGAGTCAAGGATTATAAATCTAACGAGAAGACAAACTGTTAACCAATAGGCGCCGAACTTCAAATTGGCACCAGCAATTGTAGAAGCACTTGACCCTAATGGTGCTCAGTCTTGAATTCCTTCGAAGGTACTCCTTGTAAATGATATTTGCTCTCATTTAAAATGTTCCATTCAAGAACTTGGAAACCTAGAAATTGATAATTCCCTAGGAGAAATGAGCGTAGATGAGAACTTGAAACCCGAGCATAAACACCTTAAAACAAAAGGGTTAACCCACATTTCACATTTGCCAAGAAATTTTCAAATTAAATGGGTTAGGTATGTACTCAGCCAGGTTCACAACGGGCAATTGTGGTTAGAGCAACCAGTGCTTATCACAAAGAAAATAATTAACAAAATTACTGGCCTTCCCATATTGAGCAAAGCTAAGACTACCAAAACCCTAGGTCGGGAAGAATTGCAAAGGCTAACCCAAGCAGAATGGGATGGTAGAGGACTTAAGCTCAGTACAGTAACTGACGCTGAATTAAGATTTGGTATTCACGTCATTGCTCATAAAATTTACAGTTCCAGCCGTCCAAATAGTGTACATTGTGAAGCAGTAGATTTAGCATATAAGATAGTAAAGAAGAATGTTGAGTTTGATCTGTCTGAATTACTTTTGTCTCAATTTAATAAAAATATGGAAAGCATAAGGACTTCAAAGAACAATTCCTGCAAATTCGGTTCACTTTTGATTTGTCTATTTTTCTGTGTTCAAAAGTCTTTTCCATCAAAAGGATCAGTAGTATGGAGAAAGGATATTCTTGTTGTCTATCAAATAAATGAGTTTATTGTAGAGTTAGGTGAAAATTTTGATAGTGTTTTGGATAATTACTTTGGAGATTTTAAGGAAAGAATGAACAATAGGTTCCGGATTCCACCAAAACTGGTTGAGGAATATAAAGAAGATGTATGCTTTATGGTAGATTGTGACAAGGTATACATACAGGCAGTCAGGCCCCGAGTTGCATGGGTGAAACCTCTTCCTTATGAGGTTAATATTGATGAAACCAAAAACATCATAGAAGCACTGGTGAATGAACCAATAGACCCAAAGCAACTAGTCTTTGGAACTTATGATGAAGCTAAAGCCAGAATTGAGCTTTCAATCAAAATCCCTCAGGTCATTAGCAAAGGAAAGAGGAAGATTGCAAAACTAAAAACAGAACTTGGTCCTCTGATGATTACTGAAGGGAAAGGAGAAGATGATGAAGAAGAAGAGGAAACCGAGTCAGAAAAAGAAGAGGAGCCTCAACAGAAGAAAGGTAAGGTGATTATCACCAAACCTTAAAAGCAAACTATTGCAGTCTTTTCCAAGAGAACAAGATAGGGGAAGAAGGAACCTTTATTTGTCAAACCTCCACTCACATTTGAGGCAAGGTTGAAGCAATTAGAAGAAGGTACTAGCTTCACAAACTTCAAAGCATTGAAGTTTGAGACAAGAACAGAACACGAGAAAATGCAGATTGAAGAATTGGTTTTGAATAAAATGGGAAGATGGAAATACTCTCCTGAAGAGATTGCCTCTCAGATCCCTAAAGAACTACTAGAGAGGTTGCAACCAAGATGGGAAATTGCAACCAAAACTGTCAAAGATATTTATGAGAAAACCCTAAAAAATCTCCTACCGAGTCTCACTGATGTAGAAGTGAAGAAATCAATGAAAGATCATGAAGGTAATATGATGATTAGATTTCACACTTGTTTGATACTTATCAAAGACATTGAGCATGTTGTCAATGATGCGACAAACATGTGGAAACATATCTATCATCTACATAAACCCAGTGAGGATATTGTTGAAATCAAGGACAATGACAGTAGTGATGATGTTATTGAAGATGTTCCAGGGGATCTGCATTCAATGATGATAAATGTTGAGGAAGAATTCAAGGAAGATGAAATGGAGGAAGAAGACAAGGAAGATGAAATGGAGGAAGAAGAAGCTGATCAAGCTAAGGAGGAAGATGATCCTGTAAAAATTGCAGCCAAAGTCATTGCATCTCTTCCTCACTCTCCACCTAAAGCAGCTACATCAACTAGGGAGATAGCCTCTACTAGTGAGATTGTGTGCACAATAGCTTCATCAATTGATCAATCTTCACCTGTCTCCTCTCAGCTCTGGGCACCATCTATGCAAGTGTCTACCACTTCATTAACCAAGCTATAGCCATCTTCATTGACCAAGGCATCGTTAGCTACAACAGTAAGTTCATCAGGCATATCAACTTCTACTGCAGCGCGTATAGTTAGTGTACCCACTAGTACTCCAATTTTGACAACTTCATCTGCTCCAATTTTTGCATCTGTGAGTTCTCCCATACCAACCTGTACATCAATCTTGGGAAGAACATCAATTTTTGATACTATTAGCACTTCTCTCAGTTTTCCTCTAGCTAGTCCTATTCCAGTTTTGTCAACTAGTCTAGCTTCATCAACTATTGTTTCAGATTCAAAAGGAAAAGGTAAAGTCACTGCAGGAAAAGCAAAAAGATACATGATTTCTAGCAAGGCAGTGGATGAGGAAATAGACTTTGATAAGGACATTATCATTCCTAAGATAGATAGATAATGCATCAGTTGATGAAATGAGAATGGTCTGTCAGCTATTAGATCAGAAGGCAAGACAAAAACAACTAAGGCATGAGAGAGACCAGGAATATAGTATTATTGAAAGTGCTAAGAATATTCTAACAGAGGCTATAGGTGTTGAAGTAGATTCTACTCAACACATTTTGAATCAGTTAGAAGAGGCTGTATATAAATTCAATGAGGATACCTCCGGCCAAGAAAAATTGATTGAAAAAGCAAAGAAGAAATTTGACAATAAGGTGCTTGAGCACATTGCTCAACATATTGCATTAAAACAAGTAGAACTGTCTACAATTTTGAGTAATTTTGAACATTCTTTTAATAATGTAACTTCATTTTTTGGCAAACTTTGTGATGTTACCGAGTATACTAAGGAAATCAAAGAAAAGTTGAATAAAATTGATGAGGATATGAAGGTCAGTGCACAAATGTTGCAGCTTGACCACAGTTCAAGTTCATCCCATCATCTCAGAACAAGATTTTTGTCAGAGAAACAGGCAGAATTGTTGAGAGAGGAAGCAAGGATCAGGTGTACCCTGATTGACATCCAAAATATGATCCTTCCTATCATGGACACAATGCAGAAGCATATTGCCCATTCCAAAACATTGATTCATGACAAAAACTTCTCAATTGCAGATCATATGATTGAACTTTCTGCAAAAGTTCAAATAGCACTCTCCACTAGCAAACTTTTGCAAGAAAATTGGGATAAGACATTGGCTCTTATTCTCAAGGTACATTCTGAGTTTATCTCTCATTTTGGACTCTCTGTGTAAATACATATTGTTTAATTTGGCATTATTGTCAAAAAGGGGGAGATACACACTTCCATGAGATAATTGTGAAAGAGATATGTGTAATAACTTGTAAATACTATGCATATTGCATGGGGGAGATACATGTAAGAAAGATATGTGTAATAAGACTTGCAAAGATCAATTTTGAAAATTCAGAACTGTATGTCTATTTTTGCACATAATTGTTTTTGTCACTAATGCCAAAGGGGGAGATTGCTGGCATAAAGTTATTTGCCATTAGTTACAACACTCATCTTACAGTTCACATCGAGTAATACAGTTCACACCAAGTAATATAGTGCAAACCAAGCACTGGAGACACAGTTCAAACCGAGCACTAGAGATACAGTGCAAACCGAGCACTAGAGACACAGTTCAGATCGAGCATCAAAGACACAGTTTTAACCGAGTGAAGTAGCACCTAGTGTCAATTGAGTAAAGTTGCACTTAGTGTTAACCAAATGAGGAAGCACTCAGTGTTGACCGAGTGAGGAAGCACTTAGTGATAACCGAGCTCAGGAGGTTATCGAAGAAGGTAGTTTCCATCGAGTGACACTATATCTACCGAGTCACCAATAGTTACCAAGTTTCAGGCAACATTGTATGACTAGTATGAACCGAGCCCCTACCTCTACCGAGTGCATGACGATGCCGAGTAAGGTAGTGGATGCAGCGTATTAGAAGGTCATCAAGTTTGTCTGAAGAACCCGAGTTTATTTTACCATTTGGCTGACTCAGTTATATTTTGTTTACTTGTGTTTGGCCGACCTTGCATAAATAATTATTGGAATGGTATATATATATATATATATATATATATATATATATATATATATATATATATATATATATATATATATATATATATATATATATATATATATATATTATAGACATTGAAGTGATATAGATATTCAAGAAGACATACAAGATATCTGGATGATAGTGCGAATTCATCAGCAGAAAAATACTCAGCAAGGTCTACCAAGAGCAGAAATGAATTCATCAATCATAGAAGGTGATCTACAATAAAGAACTCAGTCAAGTTGTAAGTTAATCTGTTGGTTCATCCTAACAGGTGAATCATTTTTTGTAAAATCCTTTAACAGGGTAGACTTAACCGTCTTTATTCAAATCTCCTAATAGAGTGCATACTTATAAAGTATGTTTGTAAATCCTCTAACAAGGTGGATCTAGCAATCCTCTGTGCTCCTAACAGGGAAGATCACGAGAAGTGATCATTGTAAGCCTTAACCGGCCAACTTCATACTGCAGTAATGAAGCTTTGTGGGTATCATCCCCACCCCAGTTTTACTTTCTATTTTTGGAAGGTTTTTTGGTCACCAAATCTCTGTGCGTATATGGTTTAAATGTTTAATAGATTTTATGCAGCGGGACAGATAAGTAAATGTTGTGTATGGTTGAATTAAAATTTTATTGTTACTGATTCACCCC
Source organism: Cupressus sempervirens (assembly GCA_028749045.1). Taxonomy (NCBI): domain Eukaryota; kingdom Viridiplantae; phylum Streptophyta; class Pinopsida; order Cupressales; family Cupressaceae; genus Cupressus; species Cupressus sempervirens. The sequence goes on from CM053783.1 coordinate 183,371,883, forward strand.
TCCCCTCTCAGTAACCTATTATATCTTGAATATTTCCAACACTCTTAGGTGCAACACTATAATAAAATAAAATAATAATATTATGCAATGTGTGCAACATACATAATCTCAATAGTCTAGCCATGTTGAGAGAAAATATATAGCATTTTTGGTTGTAGTTCATGACAACTGTCAAATTTAATCCCATCAAAAATTTTGTCACAAAAATAATCGCTTTGAAAGTGGCATAAAGGATGTCTAGGTAAAATGACCACAACTTTCACCCAAGATGTCAGATTTTAGACATTCTATAGTCATTGAAAAGCTAATTTAGAGCACTACAACTTGGTATAGGTCTTCTTCTTAGATTTTGATATTTTATCAAGTTTTATGAGCCCATAAGTTAGATTTTGTTTTTTTAGCACAAATTTGGGCATAACTTGAGCTGACAGATTTAGATTTTGGACTTTGAATAGTCAACGAAAAGGCCTTAGAGAGCTCTACATAACTGTCTAGATTTGGTACAAATTTGGCATTATTTATTAGGTAATATATTGATTTGAAAAATTTATGATATATTGACTATGGTAACATAATGAGTTTATGTCATTAATATTTTGTAAATTTGAGCTTGATTCCATTGTATACTCAAGATGTATTTCAGATTGGTCTCATGATGATATGATTATTAGTGTTTGATTTGGATATATATGGTGACTTATTCAGTCTACAAGTTGTGTAGTGTTGTTAGAAATCTATACTTAGAGGTTACATTTATGGCTTCGGTATGTGTTGTCTTTTCCCATTGATCTTTCATTATTGATGCATATTCATATTTGTAGCTTGGATTGGAAGTATCTATGCTCTTTGTCACATGATTCTTTGGTCTGTCTTCATTTAGAGAGGGTGAGATTTTGTTACCGGGTACAATCATGGCAGAAGATTGTGGTGACTATTTTATGCTAATAAGTTGGACACTTTGAGTGTTAGATACTTGATGCATGGATGTGATCATGGTGCCATAGATATTGGCATGACATGATTGGACACACACACACACACACACACACACACACACACACACACACACACACACACACACACGTACTTTATTGGTGCTCATTGGTTAGGATTTTTGATTTGGTTATCATGGTATATACTTCTTGGTTGAGGATCATTATTATTTAGTTTCTTTTGAGGAGCTCATGATGTGCACTTTGATTTCTTTTATGACTTAATGCCATGGTTGATTCTTATGATTAGAGGATAGTTTTTTCATCATAATGTCATGGATAACTTGGATACATGGTTTAGCAGGAGCTTGTGATAGTGAAAAAGTGGTAGTATAAGGTTAGTTCCTAGTTTGGTTTGAAGATATTGGTTTTACTTGGTACTGACACTTGGTTGTGTACGTGTAGTCTTGGAGGATCTTCATGTAGGAGATGGATTTTATGATTCCATGGGTGAATTGGTACCACGGTTGAGTGGGAGTTATTGGCATTGATATATTTATTAATTATTTCTAGATATTGGAGAATTTTTTAGATCCTGTTGTCATAAAAATGTCTTTGATATTTGAATGGTGTACTTGTTAGTGGTGGTTATCTTCATAGTGTGTGGAGATGGTTGCATCTTAAGGACTCACAAGGTTCTTGGTATAGGTGTGGTTTATGCTTTAATTTGACATGTTATCCTTGGTGTTAGGATGGTTTTATTATTATTCCATAGTACTCTCTTGATAGACATTTATAGTTTTGACATGTTATAGTATTGATAAGTAGGAGTAGTACTGGGATGGGTGACCTCCCGGGAAGTCCCGGTGCTTCACCCTTATGAGCATCACCTAGATCCAATGAGTACCAAGTGTTCCATTTATTCTCATGAGAGATGGATTCATGTTGAATCACTACTCATGAAACATGGGTCAATAAGTTTGACTCAAAAGTCACACAGTTAAATCTTGATAGCAATATCATAATTTGACTTACTGTGGAAATTATCTCCTACTTATCAATTGATGAGCTTAAGGGGCTTTCTAATGAATGGTTCATAAGGCACAACACTTGGTGAAGGTTTTGCAAATGGGGTTGCAAGCTTTGGGTTTAACCATGGAGGAAACTCCATAGTTAAGCGTGCTCAGGCTGGAGTAGTACTGGGATGGGTGACCTCCCGGGAAGTCTCGGTGCTTCACCCCTGTGAGCATCACCTAGATCCAATGAGTGCTAAGTGTTCCATTTATTCTTATGAGAGATGGATTCATGTTGAATCAATACTCATGAAACATGGGTCAATGAGTTTAACTCAAAAATCACACAATTAAATCCTGATAGCAATATCATAATTTGACTTGCTGTGAAAATTATCTCCTACTTATCAATTGATGAGCTTAAGGGGCTTTCTAATGAATGGTTCATAAGGCGCAACACTTGGTGAAGGTTTTGCAAATGGGGTTGCAGGCTATGGGTTTAACCATGGAGGAAACTCCGTAGTTAAGCGCGCTCAGACTGGAGTAGTATTGGGATGGGTGACCTCCCGGGAAGTCTCGGTGCTTCACCCCTATGAGCATCACCTAGATCCAATGAGTGCTAAGTGTTCCATTTATTCTCATAAGATATGGATTCATGTTGAATCACTACTCATGAAACATGGGTCAATGAGTTTGACTCAAAAATCACACAGTTAAATCCTGATAGCAATATCATAATTTGACTTGCTATGGAAATTATCTCCTACTTATCAATTGATGAGCTTAAGGGGCTTTCTAATGAATGGTTCATAAGGCGCAACACTTGGTGAAGGTTTTTCAAATGGGGTTGCAAGCTTTGGGTTTAACCATGGAGGAAACTCCGTAGTTAAGCACGCTCAGGCTGGAGTAGTACTGGGATGGGTGACCTCCTGGGAAGTCTCGGTGCTTCTCTGTGAGCATCACCTAGATCCAATGAGTGCTAAGTGTTCCATTTATTCTCATGAGAGATGGATTCATGTTGAATCACTACTCATGAAACATGGGTCGATGAGTTTGACTCAAAAATCACACAGTTAAATCCTGATAGCAATATCATAATGTTATAGTATGTTCATATGCAACATGTTGTCTCTTTGATTGAGATGGTTTAGATCATGCTGTCACATTTATGTTTTGTTGATATCTGATTGAAAAGATCATTTAATTAGAAAGATTGCTGAAGAAGAATATGTGTTTGAATCATTTTTTTGTCACTAATGTCAAACCTGCTATTTGCTAGTAAGATAATTGCTTATATATTTCAAGTACTATCACTTAGTTGATTGATGAGAAGGATTTGAACAAAATGATGTAACAAAAGTACCTAGATGAAAGGTTGAGTTATGATTATGTAATGAAGTACAAGAATCAATTAAGACTGTGATAACATAGTGTATTAATTATCTACTTGAGGTTACAAAATGATTGGCTACACTTAGAAAGTTCTAAAGAATAAAGTTAAACAAAGTTCATTTGCCAAGCTTAACCAAGTGAATAGTAGGTGCCGAGAAAAGTTAGTTCAAGCTAGGAAAAAAGTCAGTTGGAACCGAGTAAAAGAAAATTCTAGTAGATGCCAAAAAAGTTAATAGATGTCGAGTAACTTTTTAGTTGATGTCGACCACCAATAAAATTTAGTTGATGCCAAGTGATTTTACAGTTGATAGCGAGTAATGCAGTATGTGTCGAGCACCAAAAGATTGATAATACCGAGTTGTTGCATTATGACAAAGATCAAAGATTCACCAAATAAAAGTCGATAAGTTTGTTTTCTTTGAACTTGTGAATTAGGAGGAAGATAAGATTTATAAGGTGGTGGCACATAATCTTATGTAAACTATTTTGGAGATGAACTCAAATGGATTCTAAGATAAGTTTCTAGAGAAGACAAGATATGGGGTAGATACATTGTATCCTACCTAATCCATAAAAAACCCTAATTTTGATGGTGGATAATGTGTAGAAAAATGTTCTAATTTCCTATATATAGGAATGTTTGGTCATGAAGAAAAGAGTTGGAGAGTTTTGATACAAAAATATGATAAGGAGAAGGAAAGGGGTTTTGCTTTATCAAGTGACCTAAGTGAAGAAGTTTGCAATGGTGTACTAAGAAAGAAGGCTTAAGAGGATGAATGCTTAAAGGGTGAACAAGCTATCAGAGCTACAAAGATTAGAAGCCCAACAAAGTTGAGGACTAAATAGAGATCTATAATCTAAAAGTAAGGTTGTAAGTTGTATCAGATCAAAGCTCTACTATTACTTTCTAACAATTGTATTAGCCTAGGGTATATCCTTTGGAGTAAGGTTGACTTAACAGTCATTGGAAAAATCCTTTAACAGGGTAGCATTCCAAGTGAATGGCCTAAAGTTCTCTAACAAGGCTCACTTTTAGCAGGGTGACTAAAATCTCTTAACTATTTAATAGTATGTATTGTAACCTTTAATAGGGCTGGCCTTTAATAGGGCATCACTTCAGAAGAGTGAAAAAGGAGCAGCATGTTACTGGTGGTTTTTTTCCAAATTGGGTTTTCACATTAAATCATTATGTCAAATGTGCTAATGGATTGTTGTGTTTCATGCTTTACATTTTTGTAAGTTGATTTGATAATAACATATAAGTTTTAGTTGACACATAATGAATGCATGTATGATTAAGAATGTTTTATGAGTTCACTAAATTGTGAAATGTTTTATTTGTACATCTGGACCTTGAATAACTAATTCACCCCCCTCCCTCAGTTATTCTAAAAGAATTTCAACAATTGGTATTAGAGCCATCTGCTTAAGAGGATTAGTTTTAAGGTACTAGAAGCACAAAGATCAAGATGTCAAAAAGAAAGGTACCCAAGCTCAATAGAGATAACTTTCCTACATGGCAAAGTTTGATGAAGCTACAAATTTGAGGACTTGGAGATTATGCACAATCTTGCATTTCAGTAGAGTATGCCGATCCAACAGGAACCATAACTGCTAAAGATATGAAGAAAAAGAGATAACACAATCAGGTGATGTTGGAGATTGCCTCTTCCATAAGCTATCCTAAATTTGATGATACCAAAGGCCTTAATAGTGCAACGAAGATGTGGGATGCCTTATAAACCATCTATGGAGGAGACAAAAATGTTCAAAGATCCAATTCAGAGAGCCTTAGAGGTAAGTTTGATGACATGAGAATGGAAGAAGCTGAGAATATTGCTCAATATGTTGCTAGGATAAAATAAGTTGTTAGTGCAATAAAAGGTGCTACTAGTAAAATAGATGATGATACTGTGCTAAGTAAAGTCTTGAGGACATTATTTCCTGGTTATTCCATTAGAGTATCTACGATCCAAGAATTAAGATGTATACTAGGAAATGATCTAAACCTTGAAGGTTTGGTAGGAAGATTCACTACTTTTGAGCTATCTTATTCTGACAACTATAGACCAGAGAGTATTGAATCAGCTTTCAAAGTAAAATTGTTGTTGAAGGATTTTGAGGAGGTAAAGCATAAGAAGAAGAAGAAAGGAAAGATAAAGTATGCATCCAGTGATAGTAACACAAATGAGGAAGACATTGAACAATTGGAAGCATTGTTGGCTAGAAGATTTCACAGAGGAAAAGGTAAGTTACCTATCATTTTTTTCAATTGCAGTGAAGTTGGTAATATTTTTGCAAGATGTATACAAAAGAAGAACTACAGAGAAGGGAACAAGCATAAAAATAGAAGAGAAGATGGTGGAAGAGACTATAGAGACAAAGGTAAGAAGTCATGCTACATTGCTAATGAACATGACTTTGATGCAAATAATGATGAAGTAGTATATGTTGTAATGAAGGACAAATCTGATGAGTATGAGGCAACTGCACTTATGACTTGTGTGAACAAGAATGACAAATGGATCATTGATAATGGATGCTCACATGACATGACTGGTGACAAAAGTAAGTTCATTACCTTAACCTATTATGATGGAAATAGTGTAAGGTTTGGTAATGATGCACCATGTTTTATAAAAGGAAAAGGGTCTATCAAACTCACAGACAAGATTTCATGTGATAATGCTTATTATGTTGAAGGATTGAATTATAACTTGTTAAGTGTGTCAGAATTGAAAAATTTGGAATGCAAAGTTGAGTTTGAAAATAAATCTGCCAAGATATATGACACAAATGGAAACTTGATTGGAAAAGGTGATCAAACTAGAAGTAATCTATTCTATCTAGATATAGAAGATGCTAATTGTCTTATTGCAAAATTTGATGATGTATGGCTTTGGCACAAGAGATTATGTCATATTAATTTTGATAATCTGATTAGTATTAGTAACATGAAAAGAGTTAGAGGTTTTCCTAAGTTGAAGAAACCGGATAATATAATATGAAAACAATGTCAATTAGGCAAGATGATAGTCAAGCTTAAAAGTGAAGCTTATACCTCTAAGGAAATACTTGAAATTGTTCACACTGACTTGTGTGGACCTATTGAAGTGCATAGCTACAAAGGAGATAAGTACATAATTCTATTTGTTGATGATTACTTTAGGATGATGAGAGTCATGTTTCTAAAACAAAAATTAGATTTTTAAAAAATGTTTAAGTGGTACTTGGCAAGAGTTGAAAAAGAAACAGGTAAAAGTTTGAAATGCTTGAGATCAGACAGAGGAGGAGAATTCATTTCAAATGAGTTTAAAACATTCTAAAATGATAGAGGAATCAAAAGAAAGACATTTGCACCTAGGACCCCTCTACAAAATGGTATTGCTAAAAGAAGAAATAGATCTATAGTGGACTGTGCCATAACACTCATGATGGAGAAGAATGTTCCTCTAAAATAATGGAGAGAAGTTGTAAGTACTTCTATATATACCTTGAATAGTCTGCAAGTCAAGAAAGGTACTCATTCAACACCTTCTAAAATATGGTATGGATATCCACCTAATGTGAAATACTTTAAGATATTTGGAAGCAAATGCTATATTCTCAAAGATGTTAGGAGAGGAAAGTTTGATGCAAAAATCAAAGAAGGTATATTCCTTGGTTACTCCACAAGAAGTAAAGCTTCCAAGTGTTTAAATACTAACACTAACAAAATTGTGGAAAGTGAAAATGTGAATTTTGATGAGTTTACAGAAGTACATGAGGCTGAACCTACAAAGGAACTAGAAGAATACAAATCAATTGTATACTATTATGAAGGAATGCCTGTAAAAGAAGATGCCACATCATGCTATAAACCAACAAGTCTCAATAACTGTCGAGTCACAACTTATGAATGTCTAGTTGTAGGATGAGGAAAATGCACATTCTAATTTTGAGATTAGCACACATGAAAGAGATGTTGAAACATTTGACAGAGATGTACATAGTGACACTGAAGCTGAGAGATAGAATGTAGTTACAAAAACTAAGCCTAGACTATCCAAATATATCAAAATATGTCATCCTACAAATCAAATCATTGGAGACAAAGATGCAAGGCCAATGACAAGAAATAGATTGAGAAGTGAATCATGTTTGTTAAGCATGAATGAACCTAAGATATTGAAAGATGCATTGGAAGATGATGACTGGTACAAGACTATGGAAGAAGAAATTTAGTAGATAGAGAAGAACAAGACTTGGGGTATAGTTCCAATACAAGAATGTGATTGGCACAAAATGAGTATTCAAAAATAAGTTAGATGAGAATGGTGAAGTGAAAAGAAACAAAGAATGACTAGTTTGAAAAGGGTATGTACAAGAAGAAGGAATTGACTATGGTGAAACATTTTCCCCTATTGCAAGAATGGAATGAGTGAGAATTATACTTGATTATGCTACATACAAAGGTTTCAAAGTTTATCAGATGGATTTCAAGTTTGCAATTCTGAATGGCATATTAGAAGAAGAAGTCTACATAGAACAACCAGAATGTTTTGTTGATAAAAATAATAAGAACATGGTATGTAGACTATGCAAAACCCTATATGGATTGAAACAAGCACCAAAAGCATGGTATGAGAGACTTCATACTTGTTTTGTGAAGATTGGATTTGAAAGGACAGATGCTAACAACAATTTGTACATGAAGACAGATAAAGAAAAAGGTATACTGTTATCTAAAATATTTGTTGATGATATCATATTTGGAGGACATGATGCTTTGTGTAAGGATTTTACAAATCAGATGAAGCAAGAATTTGAAATGTCAATGTTTGGTGAGATCAAATTATTTGTGAGATTACAATATTAGATGAAATATGGTGTATATAACACTCAGTCAAAACATGTCAAAGATGTATTGAAGACATTTAGACTAGAGGATTCAAAACCAGTAAGTACACCTATGGTGACAACACTCAAGCTATCAAATAATGATGATTCAGTTGAGGTAAATCAAACATTATATATATCTATGATTGGAAAATTGCAATATGTAGTACACAATAGACCTGATATTGCATTAGCTATGGGGATAGTTGCAAGATTCTTTGCTAATCCTAGAGAGAATCATTTAATGGCTATGAAAAGGATAATGGGATACTTGAAAGGAACATAAGAGTTTGGTTTATACTATAAAATGAATGAAAAGTTTGAATTGAGAACCTACATTGATGTTGATTGGGCTAGAAATATTGATGATAGAAAGAGCACTAGTGGAGGAGCATTCTTCTTAGGAAAAAGACTTGTTACATGGACTAGTAAGAAGCAGAGTTGTACTTCCCAATCTACTGTTGAAGTAAAGTATGTTGTTGTTGCTATTAACTACACAAACATTGTATAGATCAAACAACTACTTAAGGGAATGGAGGAAGAAATCACAGAGCCAATGACAATTTATTGTGATAATACAAGTGCTATCAATATATCAAAGAATCTTGTGATGCATACAAAGACAAAGCATATTGCAATCAAGTATCATTATGTAAGGGAATTGGTTCAAGATAAAGAGGTGAAGATGGAATATATCAACACAAAGGAGTAAATTGCTGATATCTTCACAAAAGCATTACCTAAGGATGCTTATGAGTATCTAAGAGGTAAACTAGGGGTGATTCCCCTATCAAAAGCTATGTAAGAGACAAAGGGAATGCGCTGTATCAAACAAGATGACACTCAATACAAATTGATGCAGTGGATATGACTTTAGGAATTACCTAAAGTAATCATAGAACTAGAGTTACAAATTAGTCACAAGCAAGGTGATAGAAGAGAAAATTGAAGAAACTACAAAAGCCTATATTTGCATAGATTAAAGATGCCAGTTGTTGAGTATATGTCTTTGGCATTATTGTCAAAGAGGGAGAAAGTACATTAAACTGATCAAGTGCAAGAGGAACAATGGAGATAACATCATCAAAAGATCATAGACCAAAAGAAAGAAAGAGGGAGAAAGCAGAAAGCAATCAGAACAAGAAGGATCAGAATAGGAAGGATTAGATAAAAAAGAGGGAGATATTCTGCTCATCAATTCAGTATGAAAAGATATAGAAGGTACTGAGAGGGAGTTATAATTTGTAACCTAATTAGAAGATGGAAGCTATTGATAGAGGGAGAAATTTCAAATACAAGTTTTCTTTTTGGTATTGTCTTACTATTTTAACCTAGTCAGTTTGATGGAACAAGATGTTCATCATTTGTTTGACTTGGTTGATTAGTTTGGTTTGCCATCAATTCCAAAGAGGGAGATTGTTGATATCTAATTGAAAAGATCATTTGATTAGAAAGATTGCTGAAGAAGACTATGTGTTTCAATCATTATTTTGTCACTGATGTCAAACTAGCTATTTGCTGGTAAGACAATTGCTTATATATTTTAAGTACTATCAATTAGTTGATTGATGAGGAGGATTTGATCAACAAAATGTAACAAAAGTTCTTAGAGGAAAGGTTGAGTTATGATTATGTAATGAAGTACAAGAATAGTTAAGACAATGATAACATAGTGTATTGATGATCTTCTTGGGGTTACAAAATGACTGGCTACACTTAGAAAGTTCAAAAGAATAAAGTTAAATAAAGTTCATTTGCCAAGCTTGACCAAGTGAATAGTAGGTGTCAAAAAAAGTTAGTTAAAGCCAAGAAAAAAGTTAGTTGTGTTAGATTAAATAATTAATTTACTAATTATTTATTCTATTACTTAAGCTTACTTAGGTAAATGCATTTATTAATTAGTTGTAGCCTAGGAGTTAGTTATAAGTTGTTGACAATACGGGAGTTTAATCTCTCCTAAGTCATACTTATCCTCTCACATTGTTTGAGGACTTTCCACCTTATGTGGATGTATGCTTAGTTGTCACACTTATCTCTTAGCATCTTCCAACTTGTTCTACAAGCTTCCATGAGCTCTTTATAAGTGGGCTGCCTCTTTGTATTTTCATAGTATCACATCACTTCTCATTTTAAATACATTTTCATTATGTTTCAATATTTTGTGGTCTCTCATGTCCATTTAGGTTTTTTGCCTTGCTCCTCGCTATTCCTTCCTTGGCTTCTCTTTGACAAGTTCTCGCATGCAGATGATCTTGGGCATCTTTAGAGTTGGCTTTCATCAACTCCAACATGGTATCAAAGCCTTCCTGCTGTTGCTTTATTAAATATTTTTGAAGCCATGATTTGAAGTCACAAACCCTAGTTTGTTTGTGCATTTTTTCTTCAAATCAAGGGATCAAAATTTTTTTGGAGCACATTGGGGCCAAACATACATCGCCATTGGATCCAGAAGGTCATTTCCAGTTAGGATTCATATAAAACTTTTTGATTTTGGAGACAGAGCTCTGGGAGGCAATTTTTTTTTAGTTTCAGGGCTTCCGTACAGATTTACAGATGATTTCTGCCTTTAAAAAATAAAAAAATTAAAAACAAGCCGCACTGCCGGGTAGCCACCACCATGCCACCCAACAGCCCCTTGTGCCCCACCAGTGCTCCATTTGAGCTGTGCCTCTTGTTTGCTTAGCCTACAGGCCACCCAATCGCCACCGCTTCCAGTGGCTCTTTCGTTTCACCGCCCCTACGGCCACTGCACCTAGTTTCGCTGCCCACTACTCTGCCAGGTCTAGTCAGTAGCACTAGTGGGTTCACCATTAGTAGTTTCTTTAGCCACACAATGCCTAACATGTGGCAGGTCTTCCACGTGGCCCCTGCCACGTCAGTCGCCTACCACGTGGCATCCACGTGGCTACTGCATGGCCTCTTTTTTGTGATGACAGCCATGTGGCTGTCAATTTTAATGCTGTAGTTTGCTAATGTCAGCATGACGTTAGTGCTTGCATCATTATACCTTGCATGCACCTCTTTAAGTTTTGTTTTGGAGCTATTGTTTTTTTTTTGGCCATAACTTGAGCATACAAAGGTATTTTTTCGATCCAAAAGAAGCACCAAAAAGTTGGTTCTGAAACAGAGACATTGGTGTAGGTATTTTTAGGTTTTGATGCATTTTTGTTGCCCTTTTTTTAGTTGAAGTCCAAAGTTCTATTTTTGACTCCAGCAAGCATATCTTTTACGTCCCATGCCTATTTTTTGAAAACTTCATATTTTTGGAAAGCTGGATCTGTCAACTTTTCAGAAATGTAGTCCTTTTTCTTAGTTTTTGGCCCATGCTCTTTTTATCATAGTTTTGGCATTTTTGCTATATGGTGGATATATTGAGTGTTTTAGGCCTGAGGATCATTTTCCTGGCATGGTTTCCTTTGTTTTACGCTGTACTTTGTTTTGTTGTAGCTTGTTTTCAGTTTTGATCATTTTTGCTATCATTTTGAAGCACTTTTATGTATCACACTGAGATAAAGTGCCACTTTTGCATTCCGAGGGTCATGAACGTTGTTCTGAGTTAGTTGTACATGCACTATTTTCATAAAGCACCATGGGGGGGATAGTTGTTTGCTATTTTAGGCATTCTCCCTTTGTCAAGTGAGTGTCCCTTCCATGACATTAGCCCATGCAGAGTTAGTTTGACCATGTCTTTATAGGTGTCTATACCTCTTTCCCTCTCTCTTTGTTCTTGGTTCGTTTGCAAGAGACTTTGGCCCACCTTCTCAGTTGCCTGTCATCACACCCCATCTACATTAAGGGGGGGTTATGCTATTGTTCTAATGCATCCTTGGTTCAATGGTTTGATAGTGTGAACTATGTATTCAGTGGTTGATCCTATGTACAAGGCGATTCTAGTGGCTGGCTACCTACGCATTTCGGTGAGATGGATCATCTACCATATAGACATGCTCAGTTCGTGCCTTCTTCTTGCATGGAGGTTCTTTAGATTAGTAGTTTGATAGATTTGGGCTTCTTCATGCTTCAGTGATGCTTCTACATGATCACTCTTTGTTCCTGTTTTAGGGGACATTTCCCTAGTTGGAGGCTTCTTCAGTTCTTCACTAGGTTACCTCTTTTTGGGAGAGGGTTTTTCCCACGTGGTTTTCTCTCTTTCTCCATTTTATAGAGGTTGCATTTTATTGCATTGTACTTGGGTACCTAAAATGGCCTCATTACCAGAACCCATACTACATTCATCTTAGTTTTGTGAGCTTAAGGCATTTCCCTAAGTTGCACTGAAGGGGGGGGGTGTTAGAGTAAATAATTAATTTACTAATTATTTATTCTATTACTTAAGCTTACTTAGGTAAATGCATTTATTAATTAGTTGTATCCTAGGACTTAGTTATAAGTTGTTGACAATACGGGAGTTTGTTCTCTCCTAAGTCATACTTATCCTCTCACATTGTTCGAGGACTTTCCACCTTATGTGGATGTATGCTTAGTTGTCACACTTATCTCCTAGCATCTTCTAGCTTGTTCTACAAGCTTCCATGAGCTATTTAGAAGCAGGCTACCTCTTTTTATTTTCATAATATCACATCATTTCTCATTGTAAATACATTTTCATTGTGTTTCAATATTTTGTGGTCTCTCATGTCTGTTTAGGGTTTTTCCCTTGCTCTTTGCTCTTCCTTCCTTGGCTTCTCTTTGACAGGTTCTCGCATGCAGGTGATCTTGGGCATCTTTGGAGTTGGCTTTCATCAACTCCAACAAGTTGAAGCCATGTGAAAGAAAATTTTAGTAGATGCCAAGCAAGTTAGTAGATGCTGAGTAACTTTTTAGTTGATGCCCAGCACTAGTAAAATCTAGTTGATGCTGAGTGATTTTATGGTTGATGTCGAGTAACATAGTAAGTGTTGAGCATTAGAAGATTGATAATGCCAAGCTACTACATTATGACAAAGATCAAAGATTTTCCAAATAAAAGCTAACAAGTTTGTTTTCTTAGAAACTGTGAATTAGGAAGAGGATAAGATTGATGAGCTGGTGGTATAGAATCTTATGTAAACCATTTTGGAGAAAAATTCAAATAGATTCTAAGAGAAGTTTCTAGAGAAGACAAGATACAGGGTAGATACATTGTATCCTACCTAATCCATCAAAAATCCTAATTTTGATGATGGTTAATGAGTGGGAAAATGTTCTAATTTCTTGTATATAGGAATGTCTAGTCATAAAGCAAAGAGTTAGATAGCTTTGATGCAAAAATTTGATAAGGAGAAGGAAAGGATTTTGCTTCATCAAGTGACCTAAGTGAAGAAGTTTGCAATGATGTACTATGCAAGAAGACTTAAGAGAATGAATGCTTGAAGGGTGAACAAGCTGTCAGAGTTGCAAAGACTAGAAACCAAGCAGAGTTGAGGACTGGATAGAGATCTGTAATTTGCAAGTATGGTTATAAGTTGTATCAGATCAAAGCTCTACTGTTACTTTCTAACAATTTTATTAGCTTAGGGTAAATCCTTTGGAGTAAGGTTGACTTAATAGTCATTGGAAAATAATTTAATAGGGTGGCATTCCAAGTGAATGGCCTAAAATTTTCTAACACGACTCACTTTTAGTAGGGTGACTGAAATCCCTTAACTGGGTCACATTTAATAGTGTGTATTGTAACCTTTAATAGGTTTTACCTTTAATAAGGCATCACTTCAGAATAGTGAAAAAGGAGTAGTATGTTACTAGTGGTTTTTCCCAAATTGGGTTTCCACATTAAATTATTTTGTCAAATGTGCTAATGGATGCATTGTATTTCATGCTTTACATTTCTGCAAGTCGATTTGACAGTAACATATAAGTTTTAGTTGAGACACAATGAATGCATACATGATTAAGAATGTTTTATGGGTTCACTGAATTGTGAAAAGTTTTATTTTTACATATGGACCTTGAATAACTGATTCACCCCCACCCCCCCTCTCAATTTTTTAAAATGAATTCCAACATGTTCCTAAGGCCGTGGTTGAGAATTTGACATTGATCTTGGTTTAGTTTCTTTGTATTGGTTGTATTGGTCATTTTTTAGACGCTTCAGATATTTTCATATTTCATTTGGAGTTGGCATGGATTGATTGGTTACAAGTGCTCATGGACACTTAAAGATAGTTTTAGTTGGAAGTCTTAGGGGCATTCACTTTATATGGACTTGAGAGGAAATTGTTCTTAGATTAGTCTTGGAGATTTGGATATCTTGATAATCATTCTCATTCCCCACTTTTGGTCTACTTGACAGTTTTCTACTTGAGAGGTATAGCCCATTGTTTCTCATAGGTATATTTTGTTTACACTTGTCTTTCATTGATATAGATATTTAGCTATGGCATATGGCATATGAGTTAGTTATGGAGGGTTCATTCAAGATATGGTTTAGCATTGGTTATCTCCTTGTGCATATGCTTTTATCTTGGTTGAGTTTGGGAGATGGATTTATATTGGCATATTTCTTGGATTAGGAATGGTTATTCCTTGAGTCTAGGAATGGTTTATGAGTTCTTTTATTGTGAGAGGCTTACATCCATGATTAGTTATATGGTATGATTTGGGTGTGGGTGTGCCTTCTTCTATGGAGGAGATCTTACTTGGCACAGTTTACATCTAGAGGTTTGTGTAGAAGGACATGATACATGTTATGACTTACATGGTTTCTCTTTGGTCTTGGTTATCTTCCTAAATGTTTATTTTTAATTACATTGAATTTGAGATTGGTTGGATCTTTTGATTACTAGATTGTGTTTATTTATGTCATGCGAGAGATGACATGGTTATTCCTTTATCTCTTTCCTTTGTTGGTTGTGGATAAATTGGGAGAGTGTTGGAGAATTGTTATGAGAGCTAGTTTATTGGTTTATGTATTGTGAATATCCCTTAAACTACATGGATTCACTTCTTTGAGATATTCTCAGTGGACTGGTTATAGATTTGATATTATCTATTTTAGTGAGATCTTGTTGGTGTATATGTGGAATGTATTGCTATTGAAGCTTGTGATTGTAGGTATATATTGGATATGTCAATTTACTCGGTATACCTTTGGAGGTACAAATAGTTGGATGGGTTGGAACTTTCTGTGGGTGTTGTTTTAGCTATGGATATTTGATAGCTATAAATACAAGTGATTGCCTTTGGATTAGGTGTTTGTGCTTGGCATTATAGTTGGTAAATGATTTTATGATTCTTGTGATAGGTTGGGTAGATTTATCTTTGCATGGCTTCTATGTATGTCAGGTGATAGTGGCATAATAGCTTATATGTATGTCTAATTATAGCGGCATACTAGGAGGTGGTTTCATTCATGCTCAAGATTTTTGATACTTTGATTTTTTTGCGAGTATCAAGATTAAGCACTCAATTTACTTTGATCCATGATGGCAGATGTGCTAGGAGGGGTTTTTTCCTTGTTCATTTATGTGGCTATGAATTGGCTACATATTGACCCTATGCAATGCATACAACAAGTGGGAGATTGTTGAGATTATGTGTGTTACATGCATTGCATGATATTGTTTATATTGTATTATATTATTTATTATGTAATATTTCTCCTAGGAGCACCTATTGGAAGTTTATTGGGAAACTAAGATACTAAGAGGTGAGGGGGAAGTGAATTAGGATCACTAAAACTTTTATCTTTCTAAGAAAATACCAACTTAATTGCATTCACCACTTAATCCATCTCATATTTACATAATCTATAACACAACCTTAAACTTCAGATTCTAAAATAAATCTAACTATGTATTACATCCATCAACATGGAAATGTAAACACATAATGTAAGAGATTTGGTTACCCAGAAACCCTCCAAGGTGAAGGTAGAACTAGGGTGGGGAAGACACCCATAAATATTCACTACTAGAGTGATAAATTTCTCCTGTTAAGGCTACAAATTTGATCACATTTGATGATCTACCCTACAAAGGGCCTTCCCTGTTAGGATCTTTACAAGACTGTTAGGTCTACCTCGATTAAATGATTTAAAACTCACAATAAAGTAAGCAATATGTTAAGATATTTACTTAGGCCTATTAGGACCACTTTGTTAAGAGAATTACCTTGATTCACTTGCCAAAATAATTTTGTACCTAATCCTTCAGTCTGCACTTGGAATGTTGATTACATATCTTCTCTTCCACTTTTTGATCTGATCTCCTATCTGATATATCTTTACTTTGCTTTTCACTAATTCACTTGGTTGTTATAATTTTTTTACTTCACACCTTTTCTTGCAGCCTCCAAAACCTAACTCCTTTGCATAAGCATTTATAGTACTTTGTATCCTTACAAAATAGGGTTTGGGTTTGCATTTAAATACACATTTGTAGAGTCTTGTAGAATAAGACCAATGATCTTGATGTTTCCTTTTTAGCCTCTTCATTTGATTGGTTATCTTTCCTTTACAGGGGTCAATGATCCACTATCAAAATGAGTAACAAAATTTGTAACAAAATGTACGATTATTAAATATTATTTGCATGTCATCTCAAAATGGTGTACCTCAAAATTTGTACCATTTCATGCATTCTTGTTCAAATTTTGTTTCTCAACACATATTTTCTCTAATGCTCGATTATAATTATTCTTCTTGTTGTCACCGAGACTCAAGTAGCTTGACATTTTCTCTATGACTCGACATCTACTTGCTCTACTTTGCTCAACATTAACTGAACTTGTCTTCCTTAGAAATACTCGATGATTGTGGATTTTCTTGGCTCCTATAGAGCTTGGCATATACAATATTATTTACAAGTCTTAAAAAATACTTGACGTAGCCTATATAGAGTGACTTGATCATAGTGATAACTAATCAACTTTTCCTTCTATATGACTAAGTATTTGACATTAATAGACAACAAAATTAGAGAGATCAGAAATCTCCCCCTTTGACATTAGTGGAAAAGTACCTTTTTCATGATTACATCATTACAATACATTTCAAGAATAATAGTACTCCCACTATGCCTATGACTTGGTCAATATAGGACTACAAAAACTTTTACAACATACTCATGTATACAATACATATGTTACATGACTCAATAGTTTGATGTTGCTTGTCATACCTTTAATCTATTTTTTGAATGTTTATCATTTTTTTGTTTCTTCTTTCAAATATTCTTCTATCTCCCTTGATTTTGTCACTCGTGTCTACTACTGGGGTTGGGAGGATGGGATCAAATCATATTTGTCAATGAATGACTTATGATTTTGGATGATCATTGCAAAAGCATGATCCCATGTAGTTCTAACTAATTCCAAGACTTGAATCTTGATCTCCAAATTCGCAACCAAGTCAATCAAGATATCAATAGTAGAAAGATTATGATGTGATTGCACTGGGTCTTTTGCTAAAGAAAATAAACATTGCATTGCCTCTAAATGAGGTATTAACATGGACTGTATGGAGATAAGTTTGGCCATGATTCAACTATCTACTATGTGTAGCTCGACCAACCTCCCTTGTGAAAACAAAAATCCATTGTAATGCATTGAACTTGATCCAACTAATTGAGAGATATAATTCCCTGAAGATTTCAAATCAACCTCAATCTTCTTAATACTAGAGTACAATTCATTGGTGAATCTAGGCACATCACAAAGAATATA
Source organism: Cupressus sempervirens (assembly GCA_028749045.1). NCBI lineage: Eukaryota > Viridiplantae > Streptophyta > Pinopsida > Cupressales > Cupressaceae > Cupressus > Cupressus sempervirens. The sequence goes on from CM053783.1 coordinate 183,389,740, forward strand.
TCATAGATCTTGTATTTTCTTCACATGTTCTTCTAGATTTTGTACAAGTGCCAAAACTTGAACTTTTTGAGTACTTTTTTCTCAAACTTCTTCTCTAACCATGCCATCAATTTCTCATTTGTTTCTATATCCTTAGTGTTGAATTTTTCAATAATTTACACTAAGAGATAATAGGGGCATGTTCATCAATGTGATGAATGTCAAATGCATCAACAAATATATCTTTAATATCATGCAACACTTTCCTTTGTCATTGCTCTCTTTGCATTTCCTCTTGTCTCTTCTTACTTGCCAAGATGTCTTGCAAGATTACTGTTTTCTCAAATGTGATATATTTCAAATCCCAATCTGGTAACTCAATGACTTTGTCCAAGGGAATAGATTTATCTAGAGAGCTTATCTTCTTCTTCTACCCTTTTCCCTTTTAAGGAGTGTTATTGCTCAACACAACTAAGGATAGAGTGGGTGAAGGGATTCCATGACTCTATTGATCTTGTGTATTAGTGCTAGAGGTAGAAATAGTAGCGCTTGGCATGATTTTTACTATAGAGACTTGCACCTATTATGTAGATGTTGAATCCAAATTAGTTGGGTGTGGATTGTGAGATTTCACACTCAGCTCTATTTGTGAAACATCTATTTTTTATCTTCTTCCTTCTCTTTTTTTTTGACTCTATCTCCTCATTTCCATCTTCTAGAGGTCTTGAGACTTGTGGTCCTTTCTAACATATACTATATTGGTTTAGTTTTGATTATTTATCTTTCTCTTTCTACTCATCTAAAGCCTTAGTTGCTTCTTTGTCCTTTGTTGGCTTCTCAAAGCTTGTTTGAATTTGATTAGTAGGGTTCACAATTGGAACTTGTGTTTTTCCTATAAGATAATCCCTTATTTTTTGTATTACATTAGTGTCAGGTGTGGTTGAATGAATAGGAGATGCATTACCCTATTCATGTGAGCTCGAAACACCTATGTTTTCTTCATCTATATGAACATCTTCAATTGTTACAATATCTTTTTCATTCTCCTTTACCTTATGCATGATTAATTCTTCTAGTGTATCAAAGTCATTGTATACATCATGTACATTATCTACTTCTACATCTCCAACACCCTTACCCTTATTATCACCCTTGTTAGTTTCTTTACTAGTGGTTAGTTCAAAAATACTTTTCCACAATAATTCACTTTGTTTTGCAACATCTTCAATTATATGTTGCAAGACCATAAAACATCTATAGTTAGGAAAAAAATATATTCCTATACTTCTCCAAAAAAATTGCAAATTTTCTTATTTGTTATCTCAAGCATAGTATTAGCTAATGTTCCTTCTCTAATATGTCTCTCTTGTTCTTTATTGCATGTTGCCATTTGGCATCAATTTTATTTTATAATTCATTTTGAATATTATTACTATCTCTATAGGTGTGGTCTTGAACTTTTCCATCATGTCTAACATGACCTCTTCCACCTTAGACTTATCAAATGTACTCAAAGCTCTATACTTTATGAATTTAAAACCTCATAAGCCTATAGAGTTTCTAATGTTGTCGCATACCTCATTGATTGATTTTGGATATGTAAGTATATCTACTCAATAATGACTTAGTTCATGAACTTTTATTTTCTCTACATAGTCCTCATCATCATCTTTTTGTGTAATCAATTTTCTTCTCCTTGGTTATCATTTGGTAGCTGATAGTTTACTCTTTTCTCCACTAGAACCTTCACTTGTGTTGGTAATTGTCACAACACCCTTTCTCAATGGTGGCTCAATACTAGTTGTTTTAGCTGCCCAAGTTCTCAACCTGAGTGGTGCAAGAGGAGAGAGAGGCTTAGGTATTACTTTCTTTACAATATTCTTTGATGCAATGTAAGGTAGGAGAATCCCTAGAGGAGATTTCCTAGCCCCCAAAAAATAACCACACAATGAATTTACACAACACAATGTACAAGAAATTATCCCAAGTACAACTCTTTATTCATAAAATAAATGATTACATGCAATGTTCCAGGATGTAAGGCCTTCTCGGTTACAAACAAACACAATAGAAATTATAATGATAGTTTTGCAAGATCTCTTGAGATTCAACCCACACACTAGCTAGTCCAAATCCACACTCTGGTAGAAACCTCCAAGGACAATCTCAACTTGTGCTCACAATTCCACCAATTAATCTCCTTGTTTCCCAAGCCTCAGCTACTAGCCCTTCTCAAAGTTCACTCTTCTACCCAATCCTCTTCTCCAAGTTGGATGAATATATCCTAAAGGACTCCACAAGACCTCTTACTTATACCCAAATAAGCCACAAGTTAGCCTAGAAATTAAAAATTAAAATAAACTCTTACATTAAATGCCCATTGGAGCCACAAGTTGGGTTACAAAAAAAATTAAATGCAACTAAATTAAATGCCAAGGTTGGCTCACACTAGAAACTAAACACAAACAACTTGGGCAAAGCTAGAACCAAGACACCAAGCATCAGAAACCACTTCCAAGTATCAAAAACTCCACCAATCATAATCAAGCCCATTCATTAACCAAGCTACTCAGTCAACACAAAAACCAAACCCTATAGTATAAGTTGAGCTCTCTAATGTATGTCAAGTTCCTCCTTTGGTGATCAAGTCCCTTCATTGATCGAGCTACTTAGTCAACACTAGAACTAGCATCACCAAGTTCCCCATGCATGCTGAGTGCTTTTGATAATTGAGAACCTCTTTATTCTTTGACCAAGTCACACATCTTTCTTTGATCAAGTTCCTTAACTCCAAGGCCAAACACTCCAACATGTAGGATTTCCAGCAAGCCTAGGATACTCTTGCATCAAACACCCTAGGTTCAAAAAGATATCCTTCGTAGCTTATATAAGTGTTAGGATTAACCATAGATAGAAGTAACAGTTACATGCAAATATAGCCAATATTAGAAAATAATAAAGAACACAAATGAGAAGACAAGACACACGGATTTAATGCAGTTCATCCAATCCCTAGGCTACATCCACTAATAGAAAGTCAAATATTATTATTAACCAATGACTACAATTTGCAATCCCTTATAACTCAATACCACCACAAGGAGCTACAATATCACCATACATTATGAAATCACTAACCATAAGCTATTTTATACAGGCTTTTTCCACTTACAAAATCAGGGCTAGAATGAGTCATCTAATAGAAAAATAATAGTCAATGGCGTTTACAATATAAGGTCATTTTTGGCTTCAAGGGCACTACCCCCCAAAACCCCATCAAGGCATTTCCCCTCTACCCCACCTTATGCTACAATAGGGAGAATACCTAGGGTGCTACTCCTTCACCCCATCTTAGGGGCACTGCCTCCAAATAGAAACTATGCCTAATAAACCTTCATGTCTGATTAGGCTCCACATCACTCACAATAATCTTCCACTTGTAGACTAATCAAACTCCACAATAATAACATGAAGACCATATTCTGGGATTCAACACTTACATCACAAAATGATTCATCACATACATGTCCTCCAAGTCCTCAACTTGCACACTCTTTCCCTTGTTCCACTTCTACTTCTTTACATCCATCCCTGGTGTGCTATAGATTTGTTTTCTACGTTGATCTCTAACCCTTTTAGAATCCTTCACCTCAACTTGACTACTGATACTCATGTTCCTCCTATTCATTTCTTCATTCTGCAAAGGAATCAATGAATGCTTCCTACCACCCTTCTCAATAGTAATCACATTCTTGACACAATCATTCATAGGCCTGCAATCATACTACCAAGGTCTACCAAGAAATATGTGACCATATTTGTAGCAAGTAGCCTTAAACTCACCTCTACTTGTCCTTCTCTTTTGATCAATAGGCTTTGGTTCATCTTCTACACTTGGTTTAGCTTTTGTTGAGTTATCTTGCTTCTCCTTCCCTTATTAACTGCCTTGATTTTTCCTCTTCAACTTCTCTTCTACTCTCAAAGCATACTAATAAGCATCCTCAACTAAAGCAATATTCAATATACCAACAACATCTTGAGTATTGAATCTCAAAACATTAATGTATCTAGGCACCCTCTCCTTAGACAACTCTCTATGTCTAGATCAAATAGTCATATATTTTTACTTCAGATTCTACAATTTCTTAAACAACTCAAGTTCATAATTAGTAGGAATGAACTTATCCTTTAGTTTAGTCATTGAAAATCTCCATCTAGTGATCTTCATTTCACCTTCCTCTTCTCTATCTCATTGTAATTCCTTCCACCAAAGTGCAGCATATCCTTTCAACTTAGTTTGTGCCAACCTTACTCTAAGTGGATCTCCAATATACTCAAGATCAAAGTAGTCTTCTAATTCACCAATCCAATCAATCTAGTCTTCATAATTCAAAGTACCTAAGAAATTAGAAACCTCCATCTTATGCTTCAACTTCAACTAAGATCCAAGTCTAGCAAACTAATTAGCCCTATTTCTCATAGGTCTCTCCACATGATTAGTTATGTCCTCACTAGTCAATCTAGTAACTTCAAAGTCTTCCACAACTTCCTTCTAACCATCTTCAGTACATACATGCTGAGGTACACCACCTAAAGCATTCACAATTTAACCAATCATGCCACTCTTCATCAATGCCATCTTAGATATGAAACTTGCTTTAACCTCCTCCATTTCAGATCTAAAATCTACTTTAATCATCTCTAAGATCCTTTCTTCCATAGCATCACTAAGATCACCAATTGCCCTAGGGTCTATTTTTCTTGGAGGTATTTTCCAAGATTTTGTAGGATTTGAACGAATATGCAAATCAAATCCACAAAGCCTAAAAATACTTGCATGTAGAAAATCTGTCACAGAGAAGAAAAAGATAAGAAGAGGGAAGGGTTTGATCTAAAAATATGTAAATTGTATATTTAGACAAAGAAGAGATTGAAGAGATAATAATTACAAAGATATCAATCCTTATAAAAGGAGATCAAAACCCAAAAAGGGTAACCTAATAAGTTACAAAGGGTAACCTAAAGGAGAAAGCTATTTAATTATTATTAAATAGAGAAAGCTAAAAAATTTATAAAGCAAAATCTTAAGAAGGGAGAAAGGTAATTTTATAAATAAAATAAAATAATCCTTTTTATCTAAAACCCCCCTTAAGATGAGTAACAAGGTAGCTACAAATAATGCAGAAAGAGTAAGGAACTACAATACAATGCTGAAAGCAAGCTTGGGTCCCAGCAACAAGGCTTGATGAAGTACCCAATCACAAAAAAGTCTCTATGAAATAGAGAAATAGAGAAAACCTAGTGGAAAAAACACTACTCCAAAAAGAGAGCTAAAAACCTATTGAAAGATTGCAAAAGCCTCCAACTAGAGGAATGTTCCAAAAAAAAGGAACAAAGAGTGATCATGAAGAAAACCACTAAAGCATGAAGAAGCCACAAACACTGTAAAACAGAAACTACTAATCTATAGAATCTCCTTTGAAATGGAACCAAGGAAGGCTACAACCAAAGTAGGAATGAAACAAAGAGTCTCTATATGGTAGATGATCCATCTCACCGAAATGCATAGGTATCCAACCACTACAATCACCTAGTACATAGGATCAAATACTAAATACATAGCTCACTCCAACAAACCAAGGAATCATTAGAAATAATAGAACAACCACCCCCCACATGTGTAGATAGGGTGAGGTGATAGGTAACTAAGAAATGGGCCAAAAATCTCCTGCAAAATATAAAGAACCAAGAACATTGAGAGTGAGGAAGAGATACAAACACCTATAAAGGCACGCATCACCAACACATCATGGGGCTAATTTCATGGAAGGGATACTCACTTAATAAAGGAAGATGGCACTAAATGGAAAACAACTATCACCCCATGACACTTTATAATATAGTGCAAGTATAATAAATCACAATGATGAAAAAGATCCCAAAAAGAAAGGAGTGGAACTTTATCTCAATGTGTTTGCATAAAAATGCTTACAAATGAAATCAATAGTGATAAAAAAGGGCAAAGAGCTGATACAACAAATAGTACAACCCAAAATAAGAGATCCCATGCCAAGAAAATGATCCCCAGACCTAAAACATCCAAGATATCCACCATAGTGAAAAAAAGAAAAAAACATGATAGAAAGTGCATGGCACAAAATATGGAAGAAATTATTGAATTTATAAAAAGTAGACAAAACCATCTTTTTAAAAATATCATGTTTTCAAAAAACAGAGATGGGATGCTCAAGATATGCCCTCTGGAGTAAAAAGAAAAACATCTAGATTTGATTGCCAAAATAGGAAATCAAACTACATCAAAACCAAAAAACACCTACACCAATATCTTTGTCTTGGAACCAGCCGTTCGATGCATTTTTTGGATTGGAAGAATATGTTTGTATGCTCAAGTTATGGAGAAAAAACCAACAAAGTCCTTGGAAATGCACAAGTTTTTTAAAATTTTTTTATAAAAAAATTATATACATTTTTAAAAAAATCACCAGGGCCATCGATGGAGCAGTGACATCATAGTGGCTACGTGGAGGGAGGTGGGCCACGATGGTAGGAGGTGGGTGGTCTGCTGCGGCGAAGCCACTGTGGAACTACTGGCAGAGCCGCTAAGTGGGCCACCAGCAGTGACTGCTAGTGGTGACTGCTGCAGTAACCACAATGGAGCCGCTAACATTTATCTAACTGTGGAAGCTCAAAAATGCCATTTTAATTTTAATTTTTTTGCAATTTTTGATGAAATCTTTTCCTTGGAGAGCGTGCAGAGGCTATACGACCCTAGTGGGAATTTTTTTTTCCTCCTGTATCAATGTTATCCAAAATGAACAAACTTTATATGGAAATGGGGGTTTTGACACCTTCTGAATCCGTTTGTGAGGTCTATTTGGCCTCAAACTACTTTGAAAATTAGTGACCCCTAATTTCTTAGGAAATACTCGAAAAACTCCAAATTTGATCTGTTAAACCCTTGTTCTCCCTTTTTCTCCAAATATCAAAGAAGCTATAGTAGATCTGGCTCTAATATCATATAGGATTTGAGAAAATATGAAAATCAAATCCATGAAGACCAAAAATACTTGCATGTAGAAAACCTATCACAAAGAAGAAAAAGACAAGAAGAGTCAAGGGTTTGAAATGAAAATATAAAAATTGTATATTTAGACGAAGAAGAGATTTAAGAGATAATAATTACAAAGAGATCAATCCTTATAAAAGGAGATCAAAACTTGAAAATGACAACCTGATAAGTTACAAAGGCTAACCTAAAGGAGAAAGCTATTTAATAATTATAAAATAATTATTAAATAGAGAAAGCTACACAATGCATAAAGCAAAATCTTAAGAAAGGAGACAAGGTAATTTAAGAAATGAAATGAAATTATCCTTTTTCTCTAATAGATTCTTGCAAACCCAAAGCAATAAATCCACAAATCTAGAAGATCGATCATCTCTACAAGATCAACCTTCTCTTCCAACCTTCACCCAAGTCCTAGTGTAAAATGCCTTAGCTTCGGTGCTTGCTCTACACACTCGAGAACAACCTTCACTCAGATACCATCTAACACAGTGCAAGGTAGGAGAATCCCTAGAGCAGATGTTGTAGCCTCCAACAAATAACCACACTGGGGAAACATAACACAAGATACAAGATTTGATACCGATTATTGTTGGCATAAAGTTATTTTCCATTAGTGACAACACTCATCTCTCAATTCAAATTGAGTAATATAGTGCAGACGGAGCACTGGCAATACAGTTCAAACCTAGCACTGGCAACACAGTTCAAACCGAGCATCAAAGACACAGTGTCAACCGAGTGAAGTTGCAGTTAGTGTTAACCGAGTGAGGAGGCACTCAGTGTTGACCGAGTAAGGAAGCACTCAGTTTTGACTGAGTAAGGAAGCACTCAGTGTTGATCGAGTAAGGAAGCACTCAGTAATAACCAAGCTCAGGTGGTTATCAAAGAAGTCATTTTTCTACCGAGTGACACTATATCTACCGAGTCACCAATGGTTATCGAGTTCCAGGAAATGTTGTATGACTAGTATGAACCGAGCCCCTACCTCTACCGAGTGCATGATGATGCCAAGTAACATAGTGGATGCCGAGTATCAGAAGGTCATCAAGTCTATCTAAAGAACTCGAGTTTATTTTACCATTTGGCCAACTCAGTTATATTTTGTTTACTTGTGTTTGGCTGACCTTGCATGAATAATTATTGGAATGGTATATATATGTAATTGACACATTCAAAATGGATATAGAATATATTTCAAAAAAAAAGGTGATATAGATATTTCAAGAAGACATACAAGATATCTTGATGATAGTGCGAATTCATCAGCAGAAAAGAATACTCAGCAAGGTCCATCAGGAGCAGAAATGATTTCATCAATCACAAAAGGTGATCTACAATAAAAGAACTCAGTCAAGTTGTAAGTTGATCTGTTGGTTCATCCTAATAGGTGAATCATTTTTTGTAAATCCTTTAACAGGGTAGACTTAACCGTCTTTATACAAATCTCCTAACAGAGTGCATACTTATTAAGTATGTTTGTAAATCCTCTAACAAGGTGGATCTAGCAATCCTTTGTGCTCCTAACAGGGAAGATCACCAGAAGTGATCATTGTAAGCCTTAACCAGCCAACTTCATACTATAGTAATGAAGCTTTGTGGGTATCATCCCCACCCCAGTTTTACTTTCTATTTTGGAAGGTTTCTGGGTCACCAAATCTCTGTGCATATATGGTTTTAATGTTTAACAATTTTTATGCAACAAGATAGATAAGTAAATATTGTGTATGGTTAATTTAAAATTTTTATTGTTACTGATTCACCCTTCCCCTCTCAGTAACCTATTATATCTTGAATATTTCCAACAATTGGTATCAGAGCTTTTTTGGTTCTCAAGACAAAGTTTGACAACTTGAGCAAAGATCTAAGCTATGGAGATATTCAGATTGGAGAAAGTGATTGAAAATGAAAAGCTAGATCTAGAAGTGGCCATGGTTCAACTCAAAGAAGCAAAGGAGCATCTTTCTCAATCCCTAAAAAGAAGAAAGGAACTTGCAAGACAAATGAATTACCATCACTATGTTGAAGAAAAGATTGAAGATTTGTTACCATCAAGTAGTTCAGAAGAAGCTGACAAGGCAATCAAAGAACTTCTAGAAAAGAATGGATCTCTGCAAGAAGAGGTAAGAAAGCTCAAAAGAGAACAAGAAGTCCAATCCATTAGGTTATGTGAAGTTTTGGAATAGGGAAACAAAGCAAATGAAGACTTAGAGGTAAGGAATAATCTATCCCTTCAGCATGAAGATCTTATAGGACAACTATCTAATGCAAATGAAGAAATCATGATTCTAAGATCTGAGAATGAAAGTTTGAGAAATGATTTAATCACTGAGAGACAAATCAATGTAAGTTTGCATAGTGATTTGAGAGCTGAGAGACAAATCAATGAAAGCTTGGAAAATGACCTAATCTCTAAAAGGAAAGTCAATGAAAGAATGATGAAATCCCAAGCAGATATGAATTAATTGAATTTGCAAAATGAGCAGAATCTTCATAAACAAAAAGGTAAAGCTGGTCTTGGATACAATGAAGAAGGTGAATCTTGAAAACAATGTACCCAAAAGAATCAGAAACCCACATGTAATCAGTGTGGAAAATTAGGTCATACATCAAACAAATGCTGGAGCAATGGAAAAGAAAAATTCAATGGTAAGTGTTTCAATTGCAATCAGCATGGTCACAAAGCAATTGAGTGCAAAGAAAAACCAAAATTTGAAGGCAACTATCACAAATGCAATAAACATGGTCACAAGGCATTCCAATGCAGATCTAAATCATTCAATCCAGCTGAACAACTTGTGAAAGCCATATTTGGATGGGACTACAACACCTAGTGCAGATGTCACTATTGTGGAGAATATGGACATACTGGCATAAATTGTGCAAGACATCACTTAAGGAAGAAGGACACTACTGTAAGGTGCTATATATGTACATAACTTGGTCATATAGCCAGAAATTGTATGAATATAGAAAGAATTGAAGATGAAAAGAAAATCAAAGCAGACAACATCCATAAGCAAATGAAGCAACAATGGATTCCTAAATCTACTGAACAAGATAAGTCAAGCAATGGCAATGTCACTCAAGAAATGAGTGACTCCATCATTTCCAATTAATATTCATAAAAGAAAGTATAGAACTGCATCCTTCAAGAATTATCCTAAGCAATTCCAAAGGAAAAAAAATGATTAGATCAATATGTAGATACACTTTGATCCCAAATCAGTTCAAGACTCAACCAAGTTCGGTCGGGTGCAACAAAGTTTCACTCACCGAGTAGTATCTACCGAGCGAGGTTGCTTAATGACCTTACTGAGTTAGGTCGGTATATCAATACTTTGTTTTGATCGCCGAGTTGATAGTATCTACCGAGCAAGTGGATGACAACCTATCTTTTCATCTACTATCATACCAAGCATTTATGACGAATGTTTTATCAAAAAGGGCAAATTTGATCTCATTCTTCACTACGAACTTTGAGCTAAGTTATCTTCTGCGATTCCAGAGAAAGCTTAAAGAAATTTTGAGCGAATTTTTAAAAGAGCGAAGAATCTATTCAGAATTTCTCTTCACCTACCGAGCAGCAATGGCATCCGAAAGTAGCAGCTCCAAGACAAAAAGAGGCTCAGAAATGCTAGTTAAAGGTGTGGAATGGAAGGCGCCGAACTTCAAATTGGTACCAATAATTTCAGAATCACTCAACCCTAACGATGCTTAGTCTCGAATTCCTTCAAAGGTACTCCTTATAAATGACATTCGCTCTCATTTCAAATGTTCCATTCAAGAGCTTGGAAACCTAGAAATTGATAATACCCTAGGTGAAATGAGCGTAGATGGGAATTTGAAACCCGAGCATAAGCATCTTGAAAAAAAAGGGTTAACCCACATTTCACATTTGCCAATAAATTTTCAAATTAAATGGGTTAGGTATGTACTCAGCCGGGTTCACAATGGGCAATTGTGGTTAGAGCAACCAGTGCTTATCACAAAGAAAATGATTAACAAAATTACTGGCCTTCCCATATTGAGCAAAGCTAAGACTACCAAAACCCTAGGTCGAGAAGAATTGCAAAGGCTAACCCAGGAAGAATGGGATGGTAGAGGACTCAAGCTCAGTACAGTAACTGATGCTGAATTAAGATTTGGTATTCACATCATTGCTCACAAAGTTTACAGTTCTAGTCGACCAAATAGTGTACCTTGCGAAGCAGTAGATTTAGCATACAAGATAGTAAAGAAGAATGTTGAGTTTGATCTATCTGAATTGATTTTGTCTCAATTTAATAAAAATATGGAAAGCATAAGGACTTCAAAGAACAATTCCTACAAATTCGGTTCACTTTTGATCTATCTATTTTTCTATGTTCAAAAGTCTTTTCCATCAAAAGGATCAGTAGTATGGAAAAATAATATTCTCGTTCTCTATCAAATAAATGAGTTTATAGCAGAGTTAGGTGAAAATTTTGACAGTGTTTTGGATAATTACTTTGAATATTTTAAGGAAAGAATGAACAATAGGTTCCAGATTCCACCAAAACTGGTTGAGGAATATAAAGAAGATGTATGCTTTATGGTAGATTGTGACAGGGTATACATACAGGCAGTTAGGCCCCGAGTTGCATGGGTGAAACCTCTTCCTTATGAGGTTAATATTGATGAAACTAAAGACATCATAGAAGCACTGGTGAATAAAGTAGTAGATCCAAAGCAACCAGTCTTTGGAACTTTTGATGAAGTTAAAGCCAGAATTGAGCTTTCAATCAAAATCCCTCAGGTCATTAGCAAAGGAAAGAGGAAGATTGCAAAGTTAAAAATAGAACTTGGTCCTCTAATGATTACTGAAGGGAGAGGAGAAGATGAAGAAGAAGAAGAGGAAACTGAGTCAGAAAAAGAAGAGGAGCCTCAACGGAAGAAAGGTAAGGTGATTATCACCAAACCTAAAACGCAAGCCACTGTAATCTTCTCCAGAAGAACAAGACAGGGGAAGAAGGAACCTGTATTTGTCAAGCCTCCACTCACATTTGAGGCAAGGTTGAAGCAATTAGAAGAAGGTAAAAGCTTCACAAACTTCAAAGCATTGAAGTTTGAGACAAGAACAGAACACGAGAAAATGCAGATTGAAGAATTGGTTTTGAATAAAATGGGAAGATGGAAATACTCTCCTGAAGAGATTGCCTCTCAGATCCCTAAAGAACTACTGGAGAGGTTGCAACCAAGATGGGAAATTGCAACCAAAACTATCAAAGATATCTTTGAACAAACCCTAAAAAATCTCCTGCTGAGTCTCACTGATGTAGAAGTAAAGAAATCACTGAAAGATCATGAAGGTAATATGATGATTAGTTTCACACTTGTTTGATACTTGTCAAAGACATTGAGCATGTTGTCAATGATGCAAAAAACATGTGGAAACATATCTATCATCTACATAAACCCAGTGAGGATATTGTTGAAATCAAGGACAATGACAACAGTGATGATGATATTGAAGATGGTCCAGGGGATCTGCACTCAATGATGATGAATGTTGAGGAAGAATTCAAGGAAGATGAAATGGAGGAAGAAGACAAGGAAGATGAAATAGAGGAAGAAGAAGCTAATCAAGCTAAGGAGGAAGATGATCCTGTAAAAATTGCAGCCAAAGTTATTGCATCTCTTCCTCACTCTCCACCAACAAAATTTTGCAAGAAAATTGGAATAAGACATTGGCTCTTATTCTGAAGGTACATTTTGAGTTTATCTCCCATTTTGGATTCTCTATGTAAATATATATAGCTTAATTTGGCATTATTGTCAAAAAGGGGGAGATAGTACACTCTTGGAGATAAAATTATGCAAATATGTGTAATGACTTGTAAATACTGTGCATATTGTATGGGGGAGATACATGTAAGAAAGATATGTGTAATAAGACTTGCAAAGATCAATTTTGAAAATTCAGAACTGTATGTCTATTTTTGCACATAATTGTTTTTATCACTAATGCCAAATGGGGATATTGTTGGCATAAAGTTATTTGCCATTAGCGACAACACTCATCTCTTAGTTCAAACTGAGTAATACAATGCAGACCGAGCACTGGCAATACAGTTCAAACCGAGCACTAGCAACACAGTTCAAACTGAGCACTGGCAACATAGTTCAAATCGAGCATCAAAGACATAGTGTCAACCGAGTGAAGTTGCACTTAGTGTTAACCGAGTGAGGAGGCACTCAGTGTTGACCGAGTAAGGAAGCACTTAGTGTTGACCGAGTAAGGAAGCACTCAGTGTTGACCGAAAGGAAGCACTCAATAATAACCGAGCTCAGGTGGTTATCAAAGAAGTCAATTTTCTACCGAGTGACACTATATCTATCGAGTCACCAATGGTTACTGAGTTCTAGGCAACATTGTATGACTAGTATGAACTGAGCCCCTACCTCTACCGAGTGCATGACGATGCCTAGTAACGTAGTGGATGCCGAGTATCAGAAGGTCATCAAGTCTGTCTGAAGAACCCAAGTTTATTTTACCATTTGGCCGACTCAGTTATATTTTGTTTACTTGTGTTTGGCCAACCTTGCATGAATAATTATTGGAATGGTATATATATATATATATATATATATATATATAATTGACACATTCAAAATGGATATAGAATATATTGCAAAAAAAAAAGGTGATATAGATATTTCAAGAAGACATACAAGATATCTGGATGATAGTGCGAATTCATCAGTAGAAAAGAATACTCAACAAGGTCCATTAGGAGCAGAAATGATTTCATCAATCACAAAAGGTGATCTACAATAAAAGAACTCAATCAAGTTGTAAGTTGTTTGTTGGTTCATCCTAACAGGTGAATCATTTTTTGTAAATCCTTTAACAGGGTAGACTTAACCGTCTTTATACAAATCTCCTAACAGAGTGCATACTTATTAAGTATGTTTGTAAATCCTCTAACAAGGTGGATCTAGCAATCCTTTGTGCTCCTAACAAGGTAGATCACCATAAGTGATCATTGTAAGCCTTAACCGGCCAACTTCATACTGCAGTAACGAAGCTTTGTGGGTATCATCCCCACCCCAGTTTCACTTTCTATTTTGGAAGGTTTCTTGGTCACCAAATCTCTGTGCATATATGGTTTTAATGTTTAACAATTTTTATGTAGCAGGATAGATAAGTAAATATTGTGTATGGTTAACTTAAAATTTTTATTGTTACTGATTCACCCCTCCCCTCTCAGTAACCTATTATATCTTGAATATTTCCAACAATTACAACTCTTTATTCATAAAATAATTGATTACATTAAATGTTTCAGGTTGTAAGGCCTTCCCAGTTATGGCCAAATATAATAACAATTAAAATAATAGTTTTACAAGATCCCTCAAAACCCAACACACACACTAGCTAATCTAGGATCCACATTATAGTAGAAACCTCCATGAAAAATCTAAATTTGTGCTCACAAGTGCACCAAGAAATCTCCTTGTTTCCCAAGCCTCAACTACTAGCCCTTCTCAAAGTTCTCTCTTATGCCGCATCCTCTTCTCCAATCTGGATGAATATATCCTAAAATATTCTGCAAGACCCCTTAGTTATACCCAACTAAGCCACAAGTTGGCCTAGCAATTAGAAATTAAAATAAACCCTTACATTAAATGCCCATGTAAGCCACAAGTCATCTTACAACAAAAATTAAATTCACCCAAATTAAATGTCATGGTTTTCTTACACTAGAAACTAAACATGGACAACTTAGGAAAAGATGAAACCAAGACATGATCGAGCATCAAAAAACCACTTTTGAGTATCAACAACTATTAGGTTCACTCGGTACATAAAAAAAAAACTAGATTAACACTATGAACTCGGTTAACATTACCAACTTGGTTAACATGAAAAGTTATGACTCAATTAACACTATAGCTTAGTTAACACAAAGAGTTACAACTCAGTTAACACTGCAACTTGGTTAACATGACAAGTTATGACTCAATTAATACTGCAACTAGGTTAACAAAAAATATTATGACTCAATTAGCACTACATCCAAACTACTTAGTAATGACCAAGCCATACATCTTTCTTTGACCAAGTCCTCTAACTCCAAGGTCAAACTATTAGATACAATTGATTATTTAATATTTTTCTTTTGGATTTGATTGTGTTCATTTTTTTAGCATCAACGTTTCGGATCACACTCTGTGATCCATCATCAGGATGAGAGAATGCAAGAATGAAAAAGTGAGCGGATCAAGCCAGTCTAGGGGTTAATAAGGGGAAAAAGTTGGAAGAAAGTGAGGTGGATAGAGGAGAAGACGATAAAATAAAAATAAAAAAGGAAAAAAAGCTAAAAGGGGGGACCCATGGGAGAGAAAATGAAGAAGAAACTTAAAAATAAGGAGTAAAAATTGACATTACCCCTAGGAAATAAAAAACAAGAGACAAAATAAAAAGAACCTAAACTAGAGCAAGTGTAAGAGCCTCCCATGCAAAGAATTAGAGATATTAAAAAGTAAAGAACAAAACAATTGAGAGGCAAAAGCACGTAAAAAAGGAAAACTAAAAGCGCGATATAGTAAATTAATACTATACATTGATACGAATAAAGCATAATAATAATAATATAAATACTATTGCATCTATGGCAAATTTTTTTTACTATAACGGAATAATAATGAAATATATATAATACTATAGCTATAATAATAATATATATATTAATACTATA